>PVKH010017941.1:0-15312 GCA_004027955.1 Chaetophractus vellerosus | reverse complement strand
TGGCTATTTGGTCCCCCTTATCCTTCCAAATAAATTTGATTATTGGCTTTTCTATTTCTACAAAACAAAAAAAGCAGTTGGGATTTTTATTGGGATTGCATTGAATCTGTAAATCAGTTTGGGTAGAATTGACATCTTAATGATTATTAGCCTTCCAATCCATGAACACGGAATGTCCTCCTATTTAGTTAAGTCTTCTGTGGTTCCTTTTAGCAATGCTTATTAACTTTCTGAATACAGGTCCTTTATGTCCTCGGATAGGTTTATTCTTAAATTTTGATTGTTTTAGTTGCCAATATGAGTGGAATTTTTTTCTGAATTCCTCAGATTGCATATCAGTAGTGTATAGAAATGCTATTGATTTTTGCCTATTAATCTTGTATCCCACCACTTTGCTGAACTTGTCTATTAATTCTAGTAACTCTGTTGTGGATTTTTTCATGATATTCTAGATATAGGGTCATGTCATCAGCAAATAGTGAAAGTTTTACTTCTTCCTTTCCCTTTTGGATGCCTTTTATTTCTTTGTCTAGCCTAACTGCTCTAGCTAGAACTTCTAGCACAATGTTGAATAATAATAATGACAGTGGGCATCCTTGTCTTGTTCCTGATCTAAGCAGGGAAGCTTTCAGTCTTTCACCGTTGGGTACAATGCTAGTTGTAGGTTTTTCACACATGCAATTTACCATATTGAGAAAGCTTCCTCCTATTCCTTTCTTTTGGAGTGTTTTTATCAAGAGAAGTTGCTGTATTTTGTCAAATGCCTTTTCTGCATCAATCTAGTGGATCATGTGATTTTTCTTCTTCAATTTATCAATGTGGTTTATTGCACTAATTGGTTTTCTTGTATTGAGCCACCCTTGTATACCTGGGATAAAATCCACTTGATTGTGGTGTATAATTCTTTTAATGTGCTTTTGGATTCTGTCTGCAAGTATTTTTTTGAGTTTTTTTGCATCTATATTCATTGGAGATATTGATTTGTAATTTTCTTTTTTCGTAGTATTTTTATCTGGTTTTGGTATTAGGGTGATGTTAGCTTCATAGAATAAGTTTGTAGCATTTTTTTCTTGTTCAATTTTTTGGAAGAGCTTGAGCAAGGTCTGTATTAGGTAGTCTTTGAATGATTGGTAAAATTCACCTATGAAGCCATCTGGTCCCAGGCTTTTTAATCTTTGGCAGGGTTTTAATGACTGTTTCAATATCTTCACTAGTGATTGGTTTGTTGATGTCTTCTATTTCTTCAAGGGGCAGTGTCAGTAGTTCTTGTGTTCCTAGGAATTTGTCCATCTTATCTACATTGTCTAGTTTTTTGGCACACAGTTGATCATAGTATCGTTTTATGATCTCTCTTATTTGTCTGGAATGAGTGGTAATGTTCCCCCTGTCATTTCTCATTTTATTTATTTGTATCTTCTCTCCTTTTTCCTTTGTTTGTCTAGGTAAGTGGCTGTCAATTTTGTTGATCTTCTCAAAGAACTAACTTTTGGTCTTGTTGTTTCTCTCTATTGTTGTTGTTTTGTTGGGGTTTTTGTTGCTGTTCTCGATTATATTTATTTCTGCTCTGATCTTTACTATTTCTTTCCTTTGCCTTGGTTGGGATTAGTTTGCTGTTTTTTTCTCTATTTCTTCCAGGTGTGCAATTAAGAGCTTCAATTTTATCTCTTTCTTATTTTCAATGTAAGCATTGAGGCCTATAAATTTCAGTACTACCTTTGCAGTATCCCATAGGTTTTGATATGTTATACTCATTTTCATCCAAGATAATTGCTGAATACTTTTGCAATTTCTTCTCTGAGCCACTGATTATTTCATAGTGTGTTGTTTAATCTCCATATATTTGACTTTTCTGTTTATCTGTCCATTATTGATTTCAAGCTTCATTCCATTATGATCAGATAAAGTGTTCTGTATAATTTCAATCTTTTTAAATTTATTGAGATTTGTCTTGTGACCTAACCTGTGGTCTATCTTGGAGAAGGATCCATAAGCAATTGAAAAGAATGTATATCCTCATATTTTGGGGTGCCATGGTATATAAATTTCTGTTAGGTCTAGTCCATTTATCATATTATTCAAGCCCTCTGTTTCTTTATTTATCTTCTGTCCAGATTTTCTAGCCAATACTGAGAGTAATATATTGAAGTCTACAACTACTATTGTAGAGATACCTATTTCTCCCTGAAGCTTTGCCAGTGTGTGCCTCATGTATCTTGGGGCACTCAGGTTAGGTACATAAATATTTAGTATAGTTATTTCTTTTTGGTAACTTGCCCCTTTTATTAATATATAATGACTTTCTTCACCCCTTATAACAGTTATGCATTTAAAATATAGTTTGTCCAATATTAGTATCACTACTCCAGCTCTTTTTAGTTACTATTTGCATGGAATAGCTTTTTCCAGCCTTTCACTTTTAACCTTTTTGTGTCTTTATGTTTGAGGTGAGTCTCTTGGAGACAAAACATAGATAGCTTATATTTTTTTATCCATTCTATTAGTCTATGTCTTTTGATTGGGGAGTTTAAGTCATTAATGATGTTATTAATAAAAAGGCATTACTTACTTTATCCATTTATTTGGTTTGTTCCTTTGGCTGAGCCATCTCTTCCTGTTTCCTAGTACGGCTTGCAATTTTTTGCTGATGTCTAGACATCTGAATATGTTGGTGACTTTACTCTGATGGATAGTTTCTCTCGCATATTGTTTTGTTTTGTTTTGTTTTTGCATAGCTCTTCTTTGATATTTGGTTCAACTTATTCTAGGTCTTTAAAACTGCCAAGCTTCAATTATCAAAATCTTGCCAGGGACTCACTAACTGGGTGCAGACTTTCTCCCAGGAGTTAGGAGAAAGAGAGGATCAAAAGCAGTTCTTGCCCATGCAATTTCCAGACCGGCCAGCAGATGGCAAACTTGGGTGCACCTTTCCACAGAGGTATTTCTAGCTCTGTTTTCCTTTGTTTTGGTCTGGCCAGATCTGAGATTCAAAGCAGTCTCTGCTGGAGGAATTCACTAAAGAAAAGCCCCCTGACCTCCCCTCCCTTTTCCTCATAACAACTGACAAGGAGGAAGATATCTGTTCCCCTCTCAGTCAGCTGCAGTGGGCCAGAGCTTTTACCCCATCTTAATATCTTGGCGTTGGGGGAGGGAAGCCCTTCCTGGCCACCACTGGGGTTTGTTAACTCACATTTGTTTTGGGTTCTTCCTCTTTCTGACCCTTACCCTCCTGGAAATTGTGAAGCACTGTCCTGGTATGCTAACCCTCAAAGCAGGTCCCTCGGACAGCTCTTGGTGCTTTCTGCATTGTTTTTACGATAGAATTGAGCCCAGCCTGCCTAATCCAATGCCATCTTCTCACAATTCCCCACATAAATTGTTTTTAGATCTTCCCCTATATACTTCACTTAACAACTTATCTATGGTGGGGTCTATAGGAGAATGAAAATCAGAGATAGGCTCAATACCAGTTTATTGTTGCATATCATTCTACATATTTCACATACCAGGCAATTCCCATTCTCTAGAATTGCATTTCCCAGTGCATTTTCCACTGGAAATAATAAAAGATATATGTGAAAATATAGGACTTGAGAATAAATAGTTTTGATTTGTGTCACCATACCTCTAGTGAGTATTTGTGGAAAGATCAGTAAATGAAGTTATGAAGCTTTCATGAACACGCCCTAAATACTGCATGTGTAATTTTGCAATCTGAAATTTTTGGATATGTACTATTACTTTAGCCCTGCCCTAAGCAATAACATCTATGAAATCACTGGTATTATTTGTCTATTGCTTTCCTAATATAAATGATAAATACATAACTTCTTTGACTTCCAGGTTTTTTTATAAGGCCTCCAGGAATACAGATTAAGACCCAGCCTATTTGGCCATACTAATATAACATTGTCAAAATGTTGTATTTTAAATGGGTTGACGCTCACAGAAACATTGATTAAGAACATGCCTTAAAAAAAAAAAAAAGAACATGTCTTTTTTCAGGGTACATGATTCTATCTGCCATAGTAGCACATATTTACCACTGAACAGTTTTATTAGTCTCTGTGGTAACTTGGAGCTATGTACCCCAGAAAAACAGGTTCTTAATTGTAACCCATCCCTGTGGGTGTGAACCCTTTGTAAATAAGTTCTTTTGATGAGGTTACTTCAGTTAAGGTATGACCGATCTGAATCATGATAGGTCTTAATCCTTATAGAGAAAGCTACAGAGAGAGAAGTCACAGGAAGCAAAGGTCTCTGGGACCTGGAGGAGAAAGGAGAAGACACTGCCACATGCATTGCCATGTGACAGAAAAGTCAAGGACCAAGGGCTGCCAGCCGCCAGCCTAGAATGCCCCAGTCATCAGAGAGAAAGCATCACCTTGTTGACAACTCTATTTTGGACTTCTCCTAACCTCAAAACTGGGAATCAAATACATTCCCATTATTAAGCTAACCCATTATATTTGTTTTAGCAGCTGGGAAACCAAAGCAGCCTCTTTCTGGTTAGTAGAATTTGAGAGTTTCAATAGCCTTTTTACATTTTATACTCTCTTTCTACCTTTCAGTCTAAGCTGGTAGTGTTTTTGATGATATAACATTCTCAAGAACTTTGTAGGTCACCCATGCATGTCACAGGGATTCACCCCATTAGATCCACAAATCTTTTCGAGATGATACTTCTCTATTTTGGGTTACACTGTGTTGGCTGAGGGCCGATGCCATTAAAACTCCTTGAGGCACCCTAGTTTAAGAAGATCTGTGAATCATACCATAAATCTCTTCAAAGAGCCTTTTATATGAATGGTCTGATCTTTTGATCTTTCTGGGGTATTAGCACTTAGCTTTTTCTCTAGAGCATGCTTTCCTGATAGCTAATCTCTTAATTTTACCATCTTTTAAAATCTCTCTAGGCTGAGAATTTCCAAAATCATTAAGACCTGATTTCCTTTTTGTTGTGGTTTAAATAGTTCTTCCCCTAGTTTATCTCTCTCCTCCTACATATTATTTTAAGCAGTGAGAAAAGTCCATGGAATGCCTTCAACATTTTGCTCAAAATCTCCTCAAGTAGGTATCCAAGTTAATCCTTAACAATTTCTGTTTCCAATGTAACTGCAGGATACAATTCTACTAAGCTTTCTTCTACTACATAACAAGGATCCAGGTTACTCCAGTTTCCAAAAATATGTTCCTCACTTCCTTCTGAGCATTCACTGGCAGCATTTTTGTATCCATATTTTTACTAAAAGTCTATTCACAGTGATTTAGATATTGTCTACTATGCTTTTTACTTCATTCTGAGTTCTCACTAACAGAGTCATGGACATTATGTTTCTACTAACAGTCTCTTCAGTGTTGTCTGGGACTTCTCTAACATGTTCTTCAAAATTCTCCCAGCCTTGCCCAGTGCCTGATTCCAAAGCCAGTTCCCCATTTTTAGGTATTTATTTTAGCAGCATTCCACTTCCTGTACCAAAATCTGTAAGAGTTTCCTATGCTTCCATCCATTTCAGATCTCTTCTTTTGCCCTCAGCCATGAGAGAGCTCTGCTTTTAAGTGCCCATGCCACTACATTATGCCCACACAGATAATCTGGAATGATCTTATAAGTTTATTTATTGGTGACTTTAGTTACATCTACAATATCCTACAATATCCCTTTGGCCATATAACGTATTGATAGCACGATACCAGCAGCAGAATGCCATGTGGATAAATTCTCCCTATCAAACTTTCCCTACCATATTTTAAAAAATATATTTATAAAGCACTTATAGTTAAACAGAGAGGCACTGGCCCATGAACAGACCAACAGACCAACAGAACAGAAGAGAGAATCTATAACTATACATAGAAATTCAGTATATAATAATGTGGCATTTCAAATGACAAGAGATAATGGAATTTTTAATAAATGAGTCAGAGACAATTCCACAGGTATTCAGAAAAGAACATAATTGGATTAGTGCCTTACATTATTCAACAGTACAAACTAAAAATGAGATGGAGACCTAATAAAACCACACAAGTATTACAAAATGGACAAGAAAGAGAAAAGTTTTCTATTATGTAATAACAATCGGTTGTGTGTGTGTGTGTGTGTGTGTGTGTGTGTGTTTGGTACATACATTTACAAAAAAATGAATACAACTTTGCTTGACCAAAATACCATAAGCAAAAACAAAAGTAAACCAAAAGAAGTGACAAGCTGGAAGAAATTGTTATCAAGTTATATTACATACAAAGATCTAATCTTGGAAAGCATGGGGTTTGAAAGTTGTTTAGGAGCTAATAATTTATATTAAGTGGTCAGGCAAGACCTTACAATAAAGGGGACATCGGAGGTGACCTGAAAGAAGTCAGGAACTGAGCCATGCGGAGAAGATATTTTGCAGACTTTGAATATGGTTTCATCAATAAAGTTAGAAGTGCCAAAATCCACCCTGTACCATCTTGCTGGACAACACAGCAGTTTATTTCTTGGTGTGTGAACTAAGATGGGAAAACCAATCTTTTCCAGGAAAACAGCAAGAACTATTGTGACATTCTTTGCTAACCCCACTAAATTGTAACTAGAAGGATGATAGAAGCCTACAGTTGTTGGTAGCCATTCCATAGATCCTATATTTGTAAAAATAGAAAAAAAGATCTGGAGTATAAGCTGAAGGTTCTAATTGTTTTGTTGTTTACAAGTGGACATTAAGATTGTGGCAGTGGGATTAGGGTGAGGGTTAGTGGCAGTGGTCCTGAGTAGGGAGTTTTTTACTTTTCATTTTAAAAGTTTTTCTGTGTTGTTTAGATCTGTAATATGTTGTTTAGATCTTATACTTCTAATGTAAACAATAAGATAGGATTTTTAAGTGTAATAATAAGTGGAATATACAAATTATGATTGTTCCTATAAGGTCATTTATCCCAAAGTATGGTATGAACACCAATGGTAGAAAGCAAGACGATTTTAGAAGTAAATTGAAAAAGTGTATTGTTTAATTTGTTTTGATTTATTGTTATGATTAAATCTATTTCTGGCATGCATTCTCATTTTCCCTCTTTGGAAAATCAGCAAAAAATGGAGTACTAATATTGTAATTCATTTCTTCATTTTATGAAAAAAGCAATTTATGAAAAAGTCAAAAAATTTCCCTTATCAGAAGCCACACAAACTGTGCTTTTCATGGAAAAATTACATCTTAGAAAATTTAATTGGCATGGTATCATTCACTATGAAAAAACTTAAAATACCATTTTCTTCTTAAATTCAATAAAATGTAGTCTTGAATGGCTAATATACTATATTCTTATTTAAGATCAACATTACTATAGTAATTTGTTGCTACTAATTTACTAATTTAAACAATTACATTTTAAATTTCTGATCCTTGGTGAAATTTCTAATCATATAAATTCTGCAATATTAAATCACAAATTTAAGTAATATGTATGTTTCAAAAATATCTTTTATTAATTTATATATTGAAACACCTAATAAAATGCATATGTAATTGAATGTAATTAGGTAGCTCAGACCTGCAACTAAGATAAATAAAACTTCAAATACCTGTTCTTTTAATCCATAATATTCATTATTCAGGTATAATTCACCTTCACTCATGACAACACAATCATCTTTGGGTTTACAAATAATAAAACAGTACATAATGAGTAGTTTTAGTAGAGATATTACTGAAAACTAACAGATCACCCTTGGGGGAGAAAAAACAATACCGTTCAAGTCTACTTTATGCATCAAATGTTTATAGTGTTTTTCAAAATGAATATATATAATAAATTATAGAATGTGAGAATGAAACTTAAGGATCTTGATCAGTTGCTTATCCAACAGTCATCATCCCCCCATTCTTTTCATCCAATCTAAGATAAACATATTTTCGTTCACATATTCACTCTTTAAATATTCCAGGGCCTAAGCCAGTTATGGTTGCCACATTCCCTTTCTCTGTGGTTGATATTCCAAGGGCATGTGGCAAAATTCTGGTCAATAAGATTCTAAGCCACTGAAGAGTTTCTGGGAAAAATAGATAATTCTTTAAAAAGAGTTAGGGAGAAAATTATATTTTTCTATCTCTGGACATTGAGTTGTGAAAACTTAAAAAAATAAGTCCCATCATTGTTAATCATTTAAAGATGGTTTTGTAATTTTTACAGCCATAAGCAGTCTTACTACTACAAATCTGAGGAAAACTGTCATTTTACTTTTGAGAAACTGAGTCTCTCTTCTGTTTCCATGTCCATGAAAGCTGCTCGTGAAAGAGTGATTCAGGCCATGTTTACACGATTATAATATTTGCAGGGAGTCAAATTCTGCTATAAATATTGTAATCATTCATACAACAAAAATACTTTAGATTGGTAGTCTGAGTGGTCCTATCACAAGCTATGGTAAATAGTGGCTGGAATGTTAATGATAGGACCACAAGTTAAGTTAACCAGGTTATTTTTTACACTAATTATTTGAAAGTTCATACTTCAAATACATAGGCAAATCTTTCTGTCCTATCTTCAAAATACATTTAGAATATACCACTTCTTTTTTCCCACACCACTACCATCCTTCTCTAAGATGCCATCTTCTGTCTTGTGTTTTGCTTTTGGCTTGCCTACTACAACATGCTCTCTAAAGGGCAGCCACATAAGTCATATTATGTAATAACTCCTTTATTCCAATGTAAGTGATGAAAAATGTAGACTGAAAGTAGAACAATACATTCCACTATTATATTCTTCTGGCTTTAGTATATGAAGTACAAAACTATAAGTATTTAGTACAAACAAATGGTATTTAGGATTTCACATATGAAACTTTTGGTCAATTGAAAATTTTTTTTCAGAAGGAAAAATAAAGATTGTCTAGCTCATACAACCAGGAGGAAAATAAGATTAACAAAACCAAATAAGAAAATATTTTTAGATGTGATATAAAATAATGAACTATTGTTTTGTTTCATGTCTCAATTTGTGAAAGTTTTTAAATTATCATATCAATTTATGGCATTTTCCATAAAGAAGTATTCTTGAATTCAAGTAATAATCTGAATTAAAAATAATAATGGGAAGAAGAATTAAACACAAATTCTCCTGCCAAAGAAAAACCAAGGCAGCATCAAAATATATAAAGAAAATAATATAAGAATCTTAAATTTTTATCACCAAATGCTTAAAAGGAACTCCAATGAAAATTAATCATATAATATTTGTAAATTATACTAAAACATATTAACTAAAACTCAGTGCTGACACAGGGAATATAGGCTTTTTTATCCCTAACATATACAAAACCAACACAGTAACTAGAAAATGATTGAATTTACAAACTTGTAGTATTATTATTCTTTAAAGAATACTACTGGAAGTAACCAACATTTACAGTATTTAATATTTAGAAATAATCTCTAAGAACAGATTGTGGAGTACAAGAAATACATCTTGACAATATAAAAAGATGACATTTGCAAAATCATCATAGCTATTTTCATCTAAGAGTTAATCACATGGTAAAAAAGTGTAAACAAAAGTGATTGTAGGTATGTGTTATTTATTACACCGGAACTTGATTCTCTTAGTACTCAATTTCCTTAAAAATCATAACAATTTATAATACTTATAAGAAATATAAAAAACAAAAATTATAAAAACAATTTAAAACAATCATAAAATTTCTGAAGTCTCTTACGATATAATTTCAACTCAAAATTACTTAGAAAATTACTTATTCTAAGTAGTAAGTATTAAGACAATCAAATCACAAATTGCATTGAAAAACAAGGAAAATAATGAGGAAAAGGAAAACAATAATTTAAAAAACATACTTAAACCATGTAATCACAAAAAGTCACTATGCAGTTTAGTTATATTTAAAGTGTAGCCCCCAATTGTTTGAGACTTGAAGAAACAATGCTAATACCAACAACATCTAAAGTCATGAAATTGAGTAAAGAGTGAAAACAGTATAAATTCAGCTTTTAAATTGCCAATCAGTTGCCATACAAGTTCCAGTAGATAATGGGACAATTTGTATAAATCTATAGGATTAATGACATGGGCGCCAATAAATTGAAATAGTGAAAATGCTGTCATTTAAAATAAGTTGGGGAAAAAAAAGTTTTAAGAACTTGAGGGAATCTGACAATGGAGGCAAATAATTTAAGCCTTAGTAGAAATATAAGGCATGTGAATCTGGCCTATACCATAATTTCACTTTCCTCAGCACCACAATATCATTTTGCTTAAACAAGTAATTATGTTAATATTAAAAAGTTTTAGAGATATTTATCATAGCTTTGTTTGCAATAACTTAAAAATTGAAAACATCCTTAATGTAAGAAATGGCCAAGCCAATAATATTATATTTTAAAATACAATATGATGTTGAAATAGGCTTTTATATATTACAAGGAGAAACATACTATTGATTGTTACTCTCTGAATATTATAATTTCTAAAAATATATTACAAGTCCTGTGTATTTGTGTACAACAAAATGTTAACAGTGTCTATATCTGGGGGGTCAGGTTATAGACTGATATTTTCTTTTGGCTTGAGTATATTCTAAACTTTAAGGAATGAACATTAAGTATCTGTGCCATAGAAAAATTGAAGTACAAATAAGAAGCAGAAAATTATAAACACAAAAGCTTGATGGGTTAGATATCAGAAAATTGTAGAATTGGTAAATAAATCCAAGAACGATCTCAGTTTTTTAACATATTCAATTTATAAAACTGGGCAAATCTAACTTTAAAAAGTAAAAATAACGTATACAACTATAAAGAAGAGTCAAGCAAAATTGTAAAAGAGCATACTATAACAACGCATTTGAACATCTTAATCCATTTGCATGATATTCTGGGACATTAAAAAATTGTAAAATAGCCTTAAGAATAAACATATAGACTGATAAGACCAATCATATTATAAAATAAAACCCATGAAAAAAGCCCATGAAAAGTAAAACAATAATTCAGACAAAACCCTTGTTTTCACCAATTTTTTCTATAAAACATTTAAGAAAAATTATTTACTTCTATGTTAACTTCTCCAGGTAATGAGAAAAGAAAAGCTTCACAATTCATTTTATGAAGGTAACATAATCTTGATTACAAAATCTATCAAACATAGAACAAATTAAAAGCACTGAATAAAGATTCACTTATGAATATGGATGCAAAATCCTAAATAAAATACTTGCAAATCAAACTCAGCAGTAAATTAAAAGAACAATAAACCATAACCAAGAAGGGTTCATCCCAAGAATTTTTAAATGGTTTAATACTTCGAAAACTATTAATATAGAACATCCTTTTAATAGGACAAATGAGAAACTCTAAAATCATCTGCACAGATGCTCAAAAAGAATATTGTATAAGCCAACATCTATCTCTAATAAATGGTTTGTATACCTGACTTTATTAAAAATTTATCATGATAATGAGCATATATTTGAAATCAACATTTGGATAACATTTAGCAATCCTTTAAAATAAAATAAGAGGAAAGAAAAACTGAAAGTCAATTTCACAGATATTATTTAATACTTAATATACATGCCACAATGAAATATATACATAAGGATTGAAATCTTATAATAACATATTAGTAATACCTATTTATATATATTTTACCTCATTTTATCCAAGACACACATATGCATAGTATGAAATGAAACAATATTCATTTCAAAGTCCTATAACTTTGGTTGTGGTTAAACTTAAACCAATTTGAAGTTCATATTTTTAAAGTACTTAAAAATAATTTCAAAATGTTTTCTGGTCTACAAAAGTCATTGTTTGTAGAAATGAAGAGGGAAAAATGTATTTTCACACATCCAATGACAAGAAATATTAGAGACAAGTGTATGTTAATGAGTTAAAGACTAAATTGGAAGCACGATATGCCTTGAAATTTTAAAAAATCAGTTAGGTTGTATGTCCAATTAGGCAGCACAAATCTTTCATTTTTCTTGTGAACTAGAAGTTTCAATTGCATACCAAAAAATAAAGCATGGAAATGATGCACATCATTGATTTTAATTGAGTGCTTAAAATGTACTCTTTGAAAATCTAGCTTAAAGGTTTTTATAATTAGCAAAATACAAAAATATTAATATGTATATAAACTGCATCATGTTCTCATCTTCCCTATAAAGTATGATGGTCCCTCAAGTTATTTCTATAATTGAAAAATTTTGCTATCCTTACTAATATAGTCACACTTTCTCATCAAAAATAACATTTTTTACAACATCAAATTAATGAGGAATAGTCTTACCATTTTAGAGTTGATAAAGAAATTTTACAAAGTGATTGTAGGTTTAGTGAATGACATTTTCCCACTCAAAAATATTTTATTAATAGTGATATTTTATAGATGATGAATCTCAGCATGGTTAGCAAATTGAATCATAACTATTTGACAGCAGTATACATTTTTCAAATTTTTATTAGTTGTGCTCTTCTTCCCTAGTACTTACAGTAATCCCTGGCAAATAATCATTCATTTTGGAAAGCTGCATAATTTGTTTAAATCATCCAGAGAGTATTTGAATATATACATTCCACCTCATCAAGTTCTTTTCAGACTCAAAAATTGCAGGATTCCCCCTCTGTCTGTCTTTTCTTTCTCCCTCCCCTCCCCTCCCCTTCCATTCACTCACTTATTCAACAAGCATTTATTGAGTGCCCAATAGGGCACACACACTGTGCAAGTTACTAGAAGGTAAATCAAAGCAGAGTGAAGGAAGTAAAGAGATGATTTCACCAAGGATTTTCCTCTTTCCAAGTTGAGGTTTAAAGCAAGAAGATTCAGCTAGATAATGAGAAGGTTGAAGTGCAGAACAGAGTTTAATCCTGACTTTATAATTAGAAGGAACAGAATTTATGAACAGCTGGAAGAAAGACATCACATGACACAGTCCAGAGTCTTCAAGTAGTTCCATTTGGCTAGAGCAGAGAGTGAGAAGGAAAGGGGTAGCAAAGAGAGAGACTGGAGAAATAAGTGAGGGCAAATTACAGAGACTGGTATTACAATCTATTAAAGATTAATTTCTCCGAAATCTTTGATCCCATCTCATCCCCTCTGGCACATCAGCCCAGTTTTTTTTAGTTTACTGTTTTGAGCTTGGCCTATTTTGGATCGTTCTCGTTTGCCTATACACCATGTAAGTCACTTCCATATTAACTCTAGTGCACATTCCCTACACTGCATGAATGAGGACAAAATAAAGACATTTTAACAGAAACAAAATTTGAGAATTTACTGTCAGTTGAATCTCAATAAAGATGCTTGAAAATATGTACTTTAGAAACAAGAAAAAAATTCTAGTTGGAAAGTTTGACAAGAGTTGTGTAGAAAAACATTAATTTGGAAAAAATAGTGTTTTAGTCAGCCACAGGTGTGCCTTTTGAAATATACCAAAGATTGGTTGGTCTTTATAAAGGGTATTTATTTGGGGTAGAAGCTTACAGTTACCAGGCCACAAAACATAAATTTCTTCCCTCACCAAAGTCCACGTGTTGGAGCAAGACAGCTGCCGACGTCTCCAGGGTTCAGGCTTCTGGGTTCCTCTGTTCCCAGGGCTGTGTTTCTCTCCGGGCTTAGCTTCTGCTTCCTTCACAAGTTCAGCTGTAGATCATGAGGCTTTCTACGCTTTGTGTCTCTCCACAAGGCCTGCTGTAGACTATCGGGTGAACGGCTCACTTCAACATCAGAACTGCTTCTCAAATCTGCTTCTCCAAATCTCTGTCTTGCTTTTTAAACTTGAGACCACACCCACGGAGGGGTGGGGCTCAATGCCCTACTCACTGCAGCCCAGTCAACGCCCCAATCATAAACCAATCATGCCCAGATAAACAGATGAGTTTACAAGCATAATCCAATTTATATTTTTGGAATTCATAATTACATAAAACTGCCAAACCATTATAAATAGAAAGAAGCATTTATTGTATAAATTAATGATAAAATATCTAATATACAGGGCTTAAGAAATTAGATAGGCATAAAATGATGAAAAGATAGAATACATGTCAGGAAAGGATCATAAGGACTTTAAACTGTTCAGGAAAAAGGTATGATGCTGATTATGCCTCTGATGTATAAAACATGCATTCCCAAAATTCTAGAAATAGTTTATTACTTTCAAATTTGTAAACAAAAAAATAGAATGAGAAAAATCTCAATTATAAACATTCTAAACTTAAATTCATCTAAAATCAGTTTCTCATTATAAGCAAAAATTGTATAGAAAAGTGGAAAAGAAAATGGAGATATTTACTATCATACTAAGGTATTTTGACACTGTTCCTACAGTAATTGACAGATCAGTAAGAAAATAAATCAGGGCCCAGGGGTGGTGGGGAGGGACACGGCGGATCGAATATAGGCAGTTTGATGGCCCGTGGAAGTGTTTTCCATTGCCTTGTGGTGGTGGATACGGGACAAGATGACAGGCTTCAAAAATTACAAAAGTGTACAATCTATAATGGGGACCTTGATGTGGACCAATGACAACATTGAGGAATTACGTTTCACTATCTTTATGTCAGTTATGTTGGGGCTGCCATTCACACACAAAACGATTTCAGTATGGGGAGAAATGGAGGAGGGGGTTGAGTACATAAGAATGTCTTGTATTTTGTCTGTGGCTCTGCTGTGACCCAAAGCTTCTTTGAAAACTAAATGATAAAAGGAGGGCTGCCTGAGAGTGATAAGAGGGAAGTGTCATGAAATAGACTGGACACCAGAAATTATACCTACAAGGCACAATTTGGGAATTTGGGGAAAAAAAACAAAAATTTATACATATATATATCATTATATATATATTATTTTTATTTATTTATTTATTTTTAAATTTTTGGAATAGCCCAATCATTTAATAAAATCTTGTTTTCCTTTTTCTATTTTTTATTTATAATTTTAATTTTCTAAAATTATTTTGTATTATCAAGTTCACCTATATTTTAACTCTTACATTTAAATAGCATTATTATTTCATTTTCCTATTCATTACAATTGGCTACTGTGATGGCTTCACAGGTGAAGAGGTTATGGATCACAGAAGGGTCACAATGTGGATGGGAGAGGAGCATTGGAGGGGGGGTGTCAAGGTTGGGGGTGCATGGGAGGAAGTCCACCTGAACATACATAAAAGTCATACATAACTGATTAAAGGCTCATGGGACATGGTCATGGAGTGAAGTATTAATCACTAAATGGGAGAACACTGAACTCCCATCCTGGAGATCTCTGTCATATTCTCCAGATAAGTAACAACATCCCCCTGAGTACAGGGGC
>PVKH010017940.1:0-15263 GCA_004027955.1 Chaetophractus vellerosus | reverse complement strand
TCTATTCATGGCCGGCTCTTGCTTCAGTTCGCGGGTGGCTGGCTGCGCTCCATTCGCGGGCGACCTGCCCTGCCCGTGGTGGCTTTTGCCCTGTCCGTGGCAGCTTTTTGCCCTGCCCACGGCGGCTCTGGCCCGCCCATGGCGGCTTGCCATTCTCAAGGCGGTCTGCCCGCTAAGAGAGGTCCCCGGGAACCAAACCCGGGGCCTCCCATGTGGTATGCCGGTGCCCTATCCACTGGGCTATCGAGCCGGCCCCTCCAGTAGAACTTTAAAATCATTTTATCAAATTAAAAAAAAAATAATCTCATGGGGACAGGCATTGGATCAAAACTCTAAGTAAGTAAAGAAAATCCTTATATGTGTTAAAAAAAAAAATCTGGGTTCCCTCTCCCATTATAGAGTCCTACACAGCCCTGCCTTGGCACCTTTTCTGCATTTACTCTTAGTCAACCAAGCCTAGCACACCCACCCCTCTCAGTGGAACCATGAGAGCTCAGAAAGCCACTTGCACTCTGCTACTTTCCTGCTTATAAGTATTCTTAATAAGCTTTACTTTCCACTAATACACACAGACACACACACAAACATACACCATGAGTCCTACCTCCCAAATCCTCAAATAATGAGAATTAAACAATTTTAATTAAACCATTTTAATTAGACAAATCTAAAACTATTAAGGCTTGAAAAGCAGTTAAACCCCCATATGACAATATTTAAAATTCAATAAATGTTGAATAGCTGACAGTATTCTGCAGGATTTAGGGTTCTCTATAGAATACATGATAAAAATGACGCCAGTGTTATAACAGGGACTTTTACCTGATGGAATCTTTTAAGATGGAGAATTAGGACAGCTGGAACAGCAGAAATTAGCAACTGCTTTCTGGCATTAGTATAAACCCCTTCTGCTTTCTTTTCTGCATAAAATATAATAAATTTGTTTGTAAAATTCCATTTTTATATATTATCTATTATATAACACAGTAAAGATTTATATAGAAGTATCATATCACATTTTTGAAAATGTTTAAAAAGATATTAGTCTTCTGGTTACAGGGTGCCTCTTCTTTCCAAAATCCCACCAAAATAAATGTAAAAGGATTTCTGAAAAGATACACACTTAAAAGGACAAAGAATAGGAGAGGCGACACCTGGAACAAAATGTTAGAAGCTAGAAGGCAGCCCTCTAGCCCAAAACCAACAGTAATCCACCTGAAGTTGAACAAATTGAGTTTATTACCCATTGCAAAGAAGGGAGAACTTACACCATGGGGAATCATAGGGCAACTCAGTAAGCAACTGTGAGAAAGGATTTATTATAGGATTTGAATGTGGCCAATTGTATTTTTATCTTGGATTAATGTAAGCCCATATTTCTTCCTTCTCCCATCTAGACATTTCTTTAATTACTAGTCACTAAGAATCAAGAGTATTCTTTGCATTTAATCAATATTACATAAATTGAAATTTTCCTTTTTCTACTTTTCTCTCATCAAGTAAACGTAGTCACTGTACTGCTAGCTTCATAACATACAATTACTTTAATTGCTGAAATGTATTCCTTATGTTCTCAGTATTGAAGACATTGATGGGATTTGTGAAGCCCATCAGTCTCATCACTAATCTCACTAGTGATACCATTAAAAATCTCAAGGTTACTATCTGTACAAAGATTCTAGAGCGGTAGTCCCCTGAAATAAAATGATGTGGATTTGTAATTTCAAGGCAGAGGAGGATATTTCCTGCTTTTCAAGTCATTTCAACAAAAATCTACTGAAAGTCTACTCTGTCCAGTCAGTGTCTTACATGCTGAGGCAAAAATATGAAGAAGACAATCCCTGCCCTCAAGAGACTTGGTCTGGAGACAAGGTCCTGAGGTACCCCTATTTTGGGATCTATAACTTCTAATCACTGACTATCCATCAATACAAAACAACAACAACAAAAACAAACAGACAACAAAATTAAGCTACATATTTACCTGCAGAAATGGCTTCCTTTTGGTTCTTCTGTTTCCTTTCAGTACAATTCTCACATAGAAGCTTGTTATTCCCCATTAGTAATTCCACAGATGTAAACTGGTAGAGACAGGACTGAATTGAACATTCCTTAGAAGTGGTTATATAACTTTGAGAAAGGGTCTGAAAAGCATTTTGGGGACTGTAAGACATCATACACTTCTCTTCTGAAAAACATAAATTATTTGGTACATTTAGTGGCTGCCTTTCTCTATCTCCAGTGACAGTACTGCTCAAATGAAGTTCAGAAATAGCTCCAGCCATTTCCTCATCACCACTGTCAGTTTCCTTGGTGCGTGGCAATTCACTTGTTGATGGATGGTAAATGGGTCCATCTGTGTGCACACCCGGTATGTTACTGTTTCTTATCGACACGGTATTCTTTGAAGTACTTTCAGATTCGGAAGCCTCACTGTCAGCATCAACACTACTTTCCGAATGGCTGGCTTCTTTTTCACTGCCATCCGTTGGGCTATCATTCAGAGCCGATTCAGTATTCATGATGTTTGGAAACAACACTGAAGAATCCCCATTCATTTCAAGGTTTTCATTTTTCCGGTATATGACAACCGTTTTCTCTTCCCCAGGTGATAATTTTCTTACATGTTTTCTGTCATGAATTAGTTGATTCTGTAAGTTGACAGTGTTTTCAGAGAAAAGAATCTTGTGACCTTATTGAAAATAAATTCCAATAAGTCTCATTTAAACTTTCCACAATTATTAAATAAATCCTAATTCCAGTACCTAGATCTACCTAAACTACAATCAAAAGAAGATATACTAACAAACAGTTCTAACTTAAAAGTAAATCATTACACAAGAAACTAACAACAGTGTTTTCAATTTGCAGGGAATGGAACAGGATTTTTGTGGAAAAAGGCCATGAAAGAGCTTTTCCAATGTAAACCCTTCCATACGCGCTGATTTTTGAACATTGGAAATGTTCTACCTATTTTTCAAAACATTAAAAAGTAGCAAAAGTAAATTATAAACTCTTTAATGACACAGTGTTGACTGGCTGCTATAAATCTGGAAGAAAGTATTTCATTTGAATCTGGTATTTATTTTGTCCATGAATTGCTACTTTCTGACTAGACTAAGTAGTATATAGTAGATTACAAAGATAATGCAACCTCAATCTGGCAATAAACACCGACTAAACTAATTTAACCTAAGGCTTTGAATTTGAAGTATTTCAAAGGTTCCACAAAGCTAAAGGGTTTTTGTTGTTTGTTTTTGAGTTTTGAGTTTTTTCTTTTCTTGTGGTTTATCTTAAGGGTCAAGACAGAAAAAGAAGGAAAAGACTTATGAATTCTGTATAGATTGGATGTTCATTTTTAGTTATTACAGGAGAGGAAAGATGAATTATAAAAAGTTTCTGTGATTCACGTTTTTCATCTTAAAAATTGGGATAACAACATTATCTACTGTATTTACCAAGTATTCTGAACTCCCTGAATGAAAATAAGGCATTCATTTCTACCATATATATCTGGTCTACTAGAGGGCACACAATAAATAAGAAAGTTTATGGCAACACCCAACAAATTCCACTACTCTGAATTTATATAGGCCCTGTTTCTTACAAACTCTCTTACTATGTATATAATATTAATCATTAACAGACCCATACAGGTTTTTATGTAACTTCCCCAAGATCATATAGCTAATTCATAATAACAGGTGTGCCTAGAATCCAGTTCATCCTTTTATTTTTTATTTTTTTAAAGATTTATTTTTTATTTATTATATATCCCCCCCTTTCTGCTTGTTCTTGCTGTGTTCATTTTTGCGTTCTTCTGTGTCTGCTTGTCTCCCCCTGCTGCGGCGACCTGCTGAGTCAGCTCACTGCGCGGCGGCGTGCCTGCTCACAGGGGCTTGCCCTGCCCGCGGCGGCTTTGCCCTGTCTGCGGCGGCTTGCCTTCTTGAGGCGGTCTGCCTGCTTGAGGCGGCCCCGGGGACCGAACCTGGGGCCTCCCATGTGGTAAACCGGAGCCCTATTAATTGAGCCACAGATGGTTCCCCATCCTTTTATTTTTATTTTTAGGAGGAACCGGGTAGTGAACCTGGGATATGTTACTTGTGAGGCAGGTGCTCAACCACTGAGCTGGTGTAATCTAACTTATAATTCAATGGTTTATAAACCCAGGTGATCATCAGAACCAGCTGACAGGGTTTGTTGTTTTTCAAAACACAGGTCCAAGGTATTACCACTTTGAAATGCTTATTCAGGTGGCCTGGAGTTTGTCTTGAGAATCTGTTTTAATAAAGAGTTCCCAGGTAAACCCGATGATTAGTCAGTTTTAGGAACACGGACACTGGCCTATTCTATTTATCCCATTTACTCTCCTATTTCCAATGAAATAAAAAAGTATCCATTTCTATACTTGTTTTGTGCTTAGTGGATATATCATAGATTTAATTCACGGAAATATTCTCTTTATGTTTCTGATATTATAAGCTAGGACCAAGAATTAATGTTTATTCTGAAAAATACAATACAAAATTGTATTATTCCTGTTCTATAAACCCACAACTTCTCCAATAAAAAAAAATTAGATAAAAAAAAAAACTGTATGAAGAAAGCTTTACCATCAGAGAGATGATACAGAGTAGAGGTTAAGAGGATGATTCTGAGTGATACATAGGAAACTATTTCACATCCCAGTATCCTCACCTGTAAAATAGAAGCACCAACCACACTGGGGTTGTCTGGGGGATTAAATGAGATAATATACACACATGACCACAGAACAACACCTGGCCCATAGTAAGCAGCATTAGCATTAGCAATTATTATTGGTAGCAGTCATGGGAATGATCACACCTATCTCCCTAAGCACCATCTATATACAACCACTGGACTAATGCATTTGAAACACAGCAGCGAGGAAGACAGACTGGGTTCCTGTTTACAATGGATCACAATAGAAGCAAGTGTGATGATAGCTAAATGACAATGGGAGATAGTGCACACAGTAGTTAAAAACACAGACCTTGTATGAATCTTTGTTTCTGCCACCTGGTACCTGTATATCTCAGGCATGTTACTTAATCTATCTCTTGACTCATTATAATTGATGTAAAGAACTGAGAAGAATGATCAGCACATAGTTAAGAGCTCAAAGGCCGGGTACAATTATTATTGTTTTGATAGGAGAAATAAAGGTGCTATAGGAAAATAACTAACCCAGTGCTGAGTAAGTCAGGAAACTTGCAGATATTGAACAGAGGGTACAGGAGAATGGGTTGGTTCCTGAAAGAGGGAGGAGCAAGTTCAAAAGCCCATACGTAAGTTACAGAGGACTAGCTAGAAAGTAGAGTACAGGGGCCGGCTGTATAGCCCAGGGGATAAGGGCGCCGGTATACCACATGGGAGGCCCCGGGTTCGGTTCCCAGAGACCTCTCCGAATGGGCTGACGGCCTTGAGAAAGGCAAGCCGCCGTGGGCGGGGCAAACCCGCTGTGGGCAAGGCAAAAAGCCATCACGGGCAGGGCGGAGCCTCCACGGGCATGGCAAGTCTCCCATGAAACACGGAGCTGCCGCCGCGAATCACGGAGCCGAGCAGCCCGCAAAACATGGAGCTCTGCTGCCCGCAAAACACGCAGCGGAGCCGCCCATGACATGAAATGGAGCCACCCATGAGCGGGGCGAGCCGCCTGTACGGAAGGGCCGACTCGGCACGTCGCCGCAAAAAGACATGGGGAGACAAGAAGCAAACATAGAAGAACACAGAAGAATGGACACACAGCAAGAACAAGCAGAAAAGGGGGGCAGATATGTAACAACAACAACAAAAAAGAAAGTAGAGTACAAGGGTGGGAGGAAAGAAGAGACAAAAACGAGCAGATGCATGAGAGTCACAGACTTGATTCAGAGGACAATGGGGAGCAAGATGTCCAGTTTTGTGTTTTATACATACTGCTCTGATTGCAATGTAGAACATGGAGTGGCAGAGGAGGACGGGGAGGTGAGTGGACTCTAGGGAAGATACCAGCCAGGAGGCTTCTTTATACTTCCCTCACTATCTGCTCTCTCAGGCCACTCTGGTCTAACGCCTTTTTAAAATTATTACTAGAGGAATTGTGGGTTTATTTTTTGCTTCATGGCATTTTCCAATAAAAATTTTCCATTCACTGTTTCCTTTCACTATTTCTTTACTTATTACAATACTCTGAATAAGGTCAGATCATCTGCCTTACACCAGCTGTTAACATTGCCTCTATATATTTATATTACTATCTTGGTTTTAATTTCTCCTTGGGTGTTCCCTTAGCTGATGCTTCTTTAACATTCTTCACGTTAAACTTTGTAAGGTTTTAATGAGATAACTGTAGTATGATTTAACAAAGAGGTGAAAAACAACAATCTACTATCAAATCAGTAATTATACCTCTATAATTAATTTTAAAGTATGCAACGAGATTATGTTTTTGTTATAAATACTGGTAATTAGGTAAAAACAAAGAGTCTACTTCTATTAAGCCTTAAAAGTATGAAACAAATGAAAATGATCAAGCAGGAAATATGTCTTTCTTTGGCATTCTCAAAATTCCCAATAGTAAATTATGGACCCACAACATATGATAAACAAAAAATACCATTGCAACCATTTACTTGGACTTGAGAGCTAGAATGTCTAAGTATCTGTTCAAGTTAATCCTTTAAAACATATTTGCATAGGATAAATTTCTATTTTCTTAAATATTTTTACATCATACCTTGTGCAATTTAGAACCTAGGAAAAATGGTAAAACCAGAAAACATATTTTGAATACAGGGCTTCCCTCAAGTCTAGTTTTAAGTGTATCAGCAAACACTGTAAATATTGGTACCAGCATTCTTTGGTGACTCCCCTGGCTGGTAGAAGAATATGAGAATTAAAACTCTCCTGTCTTCTTGTATGCATCTAAGAGAACAGTGATCTTCTGAATATAACTCCAATGGTGAAAGGTACCACATTGGTCCTAGCACTTGCACAAATACAGTGTCTCTCATAACTAATACCCTTATGTGCTGGAAGTGCCCAGCTAATCAGACCTTTGGGTTTCTTTCTGACCTATTGAATTGAGGGTAGATTTTAAATAGGGATCCCAATTGTGGACTTCCTAGTTACAGCTTTTCAATAACAGTGGTTACTTAAAAAAATTGTCGGAGGGCAAAGAAGAGAAGGAGAATTGTTTGTCGGACAGACCCTTCACATAGTTTACTTTTTGGGAGCTGTTTGCTACAACTCAGTTTATCTAGTTTATGATCTAAGAAGTAACCTTGTATGCCTACGAATATTTACTTTATCTGTATTTTTTTATTAGTGTTTTTCTGTATTAAGGCTGGAAATTCACATATTAGTTCGACAGTGCTTTATTTAACTGGATTTTATATTTGCCTCTGTCATTCACAAGGAAAAGAAAATTCACTTTTTCAAGGTAATCAGGGATATCTTCCAACTTGAAGGCAAAATTTTCTCAGTAATTTTAACTATATAAATATATTTTTTTCTCTAGTACTAACAAATTAAAGTCAAAAATACTATAAAGAAAAGTTTGTTAAAATTAAATATCTTTTTATCCTATTACTAACTTATCAAGCCAAATGAAACTTCATTGATCTATAGAAAATCAGTACTGCAACTGGTAACTACTGAATCATTTTGTTTACATGACAAAATGATTGAGTAATTGCTAAATTACCGAAAAATAACTTATAAACATAAAATTCCTAATGACTAAAATACATTTATTCCATTTAAGTTTTTGCTTCTTTAATACAGCACCTTAAAGATGTGATTAGAACTGTGCTTTTCTAATTTTAGAAATAAGCAAACTTTACAGCTCTTCTGTGAACTTAAAAAAAAAAAAAGGTAACATCGAATTAAAGAATTGGTCCAATTTATTCAGAATAAGCACAAATTATACCCATGTGGTTTCCAGATCTTTGAGCCATAGACTATTTCACATAATGTAAGAACATATTCTCAGTTCCTGACCAACAATGCATGGGTGGAGCTTGCCTCATACATTTGGATAACTTATCTATTAAAACTATTTTGGTCAGTGCCAGCTTTAACTCCTTAAAGCCAAAAAAAAAAAAAAAAACAAAAAAAAACAAAAAAAAGGATAGAAAAGAAAGTCATTACATATTCATGTTTTAATAACCAGTGCTTTCCAGGGGGCACATAAACACTATTAAATTGCTTTAATCTTTTCAAACTCCATAAGCAGTTCCAATGAAAGCCAGTTTTGTTTTACATCATTAGAATAAAGTATATGTTGTAGTCATATTTAACTGCCTTATATATCTAATGAAACAAAGATAAGATAGTTTTAATTTAAAGAAAATACTCTGTCCTTTCAATAGTCTTGCCACTTAAAAAAGCCTTCTAACTGTAAATCAAATCTGATAATATGTCAGTTTGCCAAGTGAGTACAAATCATTTCATGTAAAAGAGTAATTATTTATAATGAAGTACTTATATGGGATAGTTCATCTACCAGGTATGTCCCCAGTGAAATAATGGATTTAGACAATGGTCATCAATAACCAACATCATCACAGTAAGAAGACAGCAAACATTATATGTACTTCCTTGGTAGAAGTATACCTACTAGTTAAAAGTTTCTTACAAAAAGTTAAATAATCAACCTGAACTTAATTAGGCCTCTAGTTCTAACTGCCTTAGAGAGGAAAACAGGAGACAAAAGAATCTGTTAACAACATGGGATGCAACAGCAGAAAGCTATTAAATGTGGGAAATGCTACAGAAAAAGCAATCTGATTCCTTTAACAAATAAATTGCAAAGAAAAAAAGGGGGTGGGGAAATGTGTAGATTAAGAGATATAGCAACCTTGGGGGAGAGGATGTGGCTCAAGCAGTTGAGCATCTGCCTCTCACATGGGAGGTCCCAGGTTTGGTTCCCAGTGCCCCCTAAAAAAGACAGACAAACAACAAGCAGACATTGAGTGAAAAAACAATGAGCAGACATCGGGCAGCAAACAACGGCATAAAAACAAAACGAGCAGGGAGCGGATGTGGCTCAAGCAGTTGAGCGCCCACCTCCCACGCAGGAGGTCCCAGGTTCGGTTCCTGGTGCCTCCTAAAGAAAAAACAAAACCAATGAGCACAAACAACATGCAAACAGACAAGAGAGCCATCTTGAGGGGCATGCATATATTAAAAAAATAAAAATAAAAAAATAACAGAGTGATATAGTGACCAATTGCAAATCTATAGGTCTTTTTTAGATGCTAAATTAAAACAAACTTTAAACAGCAAAAACAAGAGAGAAGTGATTATGAGATGATTGCAGAAAGAGTATCTTTTAGAGACACACATTGAAATATATGATACATTTGGGATTTCAAACTAATATGGAATGGGGGGGGAAGGAGAATGTGGGAAAAATAGAGATAAAGTAAGATTAGTCATGAGTTGATAATTATGAAGTTGCGTAAAGGGTACATGGGAGTTTATTATTCTATTTTCTATACTTCTATGTATGTTTGAAATTTTCCTTAATAAAAGCCTTTTTAAAAAAAACCCAGATGTCTAGCATATAATCTTACCTTATCTCTAGATGAAGAATGTTTCTTGGTGACTTTGGGTTGATACGTATTTTCTACAGTACTAGTGCCACTGTACTGACCATGATTTGTCTCCTGTAAACTTCTATATTTACTCATTCTTCCCAAGGTTACAGGCTTTGAAACCTAGGTAGATACCACACACACCACAAAACTGCTTTAGCAAATAAATTCTGGATATCACCTACTTTTTAAAAATTTCTAGCTAAATTAAAATATAAAAAGATAATTAATTTTCTTAGCAATAATTCTCAAAATATAAAACATAAGGGTGTAAGTTCCTTGAGAACAAGAACTATATCTTACTTCATGCATACACAAACCCCAATATCAAATATACCATACAAAAACTCAGTGACTATATATAAAAATAATGACCCACAGATATAAAATATATCGGCAAATGTTTAAATAAGCAAACAAATAAATGATTTTCACACAAGCCTCTCATTATTAGATTTTTTCCTCCTCACCCTTTCCTCTATTATTGGAAGTGAAATATCAATGAAAGGATCTTTCACCGTGGAGATCTTAAAAGAGAACAAATTGAGAATTACAGTTAGAATTCCAATATAGACAATGCAGTTTTGTAAATAATTAAAGAAAGCAAATTTCTGAAGCATTGTAGAATTTTTAAGTTAAAAAAAAAAACATTCCTGGAACAAATAGTTATTTAATTGGGCATAGCAGCACATATGGTTAAATAAAACAAGATATTCCAAAACTTCAAGGAATGCAAAGCAGCTGAATTTTACAATGCTGCCAATATAATTAAACTGTAATATTTGAAATAGATATTCAAATGGCAGATAAGCACACGAAAAGGTGCTCAATATCATTAGCCATTAGGTAAATGCAAATCAAAACCCCAATGAGATACCACTCCACACCCACTAGGATGGCTATTATTTTTAAAAAAATGGAAAATAAGAAGTGTTATCAAGGATGATGAGAAATAGGAACTCCTGTACATCTCTGGTGGGAATGTAAAATGTTGTAGCAGCTGTGGAAAATGGTTTGGCAGTGCCTTAGAAAGTTAAACAGGGAATTACATAGTACCCGCCAACTCAGGCGTATATACCCACCAAAAAAATTGAAAACTGGGTCTCAAACAGATAATTGTACATTGATGCTCATAGCAACATTATTCACAATAGTCAAAAGAAGGAAGGAACCCAATGGCCCCTCAACAGAGGAATGGATAAACAAAATGTGGAATTATACATACAATGGAATATTATTCAGCTGTAAAAAGGAATGTGGTTCTGACATATGCTACAACATGGATGAACCTTGAAGACATGTTAAGTGAAATAGGCCAGACACAAAAGGGCAAATATTGTATGATTTCACTTTAGAATAAGAAAATTCATAGAGACAGAAAGTAGATTAGAGGTTACCAAGGCCTGGGAGCAAGAGGAATGGAAAGTTATTGCTTAATAAGCATAGAGTTTCATTTTTGGGAAAAGAAAATTTTTAGCGATGGAGAGTGGTGATGGTAGCACAACATTGTAAATGTAATTAATGCCACTGAATCACACACTTAAAAATGGTTAAAATGGGAAATCTTATATGTTGTATATTTGTTGTAATAAAAAAAATTAAAGATTTAAAAAGCACCTCAGAGATTTGTGGAGGGGAAAAAACAAAATAACACATACAAACACATTTACCTAAAAATAACTAAAAATCATGTTTACTTTCTAGCGGTGAAGGGTATCATATTTCAAAAAGACCCTCAAGAACTATTCTGTAGTCAACTATTCCAAATTTTTTAAAAAATGACTGCTGCTGATTATATATAAATGAAAACATAAAACGGATATGATTGTAATCTATTCCACATTGAAGTAAGTTTCAAAATTTACCTACATGTGCACATTCTTCACACATAACTGTGCTGGTTAATTCACCAATAAAGATGCGATCTATGAAGTTCGTTTTCACACCTTCTTTTCCGTATGCTATAAATATATTTTTTAATGGAAAACACAAGTCAGCAATCAACCTAACAATGTAGCATGCTACTTTCTACTTATTCAAAAGTAGTATGAATAAAGCAGATGTCCTGTATATATTTAATAATATATTTTACAATAAATATTTCTTTCTTCTTTACAATTTTGAAAAGAATTTATGACTATCAACTATAGTAGTCTCCAAGGAGTAATCAACTGTTCTTAAACTTAAGAGGTCAAACAAATAGACAGTAGCTACTATTCATACCACATTTTAACGCTTCCTCTAAAAACCTCATGAGCCTCTGCATCTTATCTAGAGGCAGACAGGGGAATGGGAAAAGAGATTATGCTTTTAGGATCACAGATGCCAAGCACGTGGCTATGGAAACTTCAGAGTTGTAAAAGACAAGTAAAAACAACAGAGTGTAAGGAATTAATGAGGGCAATTAATAACTCAGTTATATATAAAACTGCTTAGTTATATAAAAAATGTTGAAATGGTTCTGTTCAAGAAATGTTTATAAAACAAAGGAAATTATGCCTATGATTTGCTTTAAAATAATCTGGGGTTAGAAGAGTACAGATGAAACATAATAAACCATGAGTTAATGTATTTAAGTTGGGGTTGGGTACATTATAGTATTTATTCTACTGCAATAGAAATGTGAAATTTTCCATAATAAACTGTGAAAAATATATACTGACAAGCCTAATTGGGCCTATTTAAAACTTGCTTTCTATCCTTTTTAGGACCTCTATGCTCAAATTTCATACCAACAATATCTATCTATCTATCTATCTATCTATCTATGAGGTACCAGGGATTGAACCCGGGACCTCTTACATGGAAAGCAGGCGCTATCTATCTATTTATTTATTTATGAGGTACCAGGGATTGAACCCGGGACCTCGTACATGGAAAGCAGGCACTCAACCACTGAGCTATACCCGCTCCCCATACTAAGAACATTTAAAATCATTTAAAGCACCCAATGGCAGAGTAAACATATATATGGATATATCAATAAACACTTATTGGTTGTGATGCTATTTATTTATAAATAGTATAGTAAATTAAAGTGTTCTATTAAGAAACATTTTTACAAGGGATAGAAAATACAAAGATTGCAAAACTGGAAATAGGGGGGGAAAACAGACCAAGCTATTCTAATCATACACTAGATGGCACTATTGCAACACAAAAGAACAAAGAGCATACATGAGACACAAAATTTTTAAATCTTGAATCCCTAAGTGTAATAAAGTTTTGAAGTGTACAATCATAATGTATGTTTATAGGCATGTTATATGTACATTATAAGCCACAAAAAATAGAGTTAGAAGAGACAATAAATTAAATAGAAATTATATTTTTAAATGAACGTCTTCTATAAATGATGACTTCAAACTACCATTAGGTAGTATCCCAAGGCAGAATATAAACTGAGGACAAGGTAAATCATTAATAACATGAAACAGAAACCTTTATTTCAATCTTGATAATTATAAATCAGCTTTGATTAGATAATCAATGTTTTTGCCTCATAATTTGGTTAATGAAGAGCCAACACTAGCAGGCAAACTGTCATGTATGCTTGATTTATAGTACTCTCTTCAATAAATGGTTTCTCTGCAAGAGCCTTTGAAGCACTTAAGCATTTTGTCTAGTTAAAACTAGATAATATCCATAAATCCATTTAATCAAGCCCACTAACTCCAAAGTGATAAAATCCGATAACAATGAACTTCCAGTGGGATTGCTATGTTCACTCCCTCTGTGTACCCTGGATTTTTCAAGTCTCCCTTTGGAGATTTTACAATAGGCCATCAGTGTCAATCTGTGTATTTGATGTTAGTTTTATTTTTAAAAATTCACATGGAAACATTCTAACATTTTCTTTCTATATCCCCTTAGAAAACCTTGCAGTCACTGGAATAAGTGTATCCTCTTTTCAAAGCCAGTACTTTATATAATTAGTTTACATAATGCTTACCGACAAGAAACTTAGTATCTTCTTTTAGAAGGAAGTTTTAACAGTGAAGTAAACATACCTTTGACATTTTTTCTAGTTTCATCATCAGCAGTTTTAGTAGTTGGGTTGTTAAACGCTTTTAGAATGCTAGCTTGTATTCTCTGTAACACAAGTTAATAAGAATTTAATAAGTTAAAAATCTTTATTAGAATGTATTACTCAAAGCAGCATTTTGTGTTCCTTTGAGTAGAATCTAGTCTAGAAAGAGTCTGTGAACTCAGTCCTCATCCTCTTAATAAATGGACTTTCAAAGAGCAAGGTACAATGTAGCTTTCAGTTTCCTAGTCTGTAAAATTACTTTAAAATTTTTAAATATATATATATAATAGCCTTTATTCCAGTTCTAAAATTCCATGAACGAACAACTCTCTAACACCAAATTCTCCCAAATAAGAGTCAAAAGCCCCTCTGTTTAGTTTTCTCTTGGTTGAAAGCATTTTGATCAGTCTACAAAAAGCAAGCAGCCTAGTCTCATCTTCCTTATAGGCCTGAGCAAGTTCATCCTCTCTCTCTCTTTTTAAATGATGTGTTCCTTAATCAAGACAAAAAGAAGTAACAAATAGACCATATGAGCTTTCTTGTCTATGAAGAAATCCTTAATATATAAGAAGCTATCAAGCTGGTTAGCATTATCTCCAAGTAGATTGTTTTATTTATAAACATATTTGGCTAAATCAATTGATATCAGAATATCAATTAATTTCCACAGCAAGAGTTCTCAAATCTTGATTAATTACAGCTTTATTTGAACTTAGTTGTCAATAATGAACACTTATTAATGTCTTCAGCACCTCTTAGTAAATCACAAGCTTTGTATTTCTACATCTTTTGTGCATGTTTTAGGGAAGACCCACACTCACAGAAAACTTCCAGACTAAAATAAGATTATATACTGTATTCTAAGAATAAAGACTTATCTAAGTTAGTAAATGATAATTTTTTATACTAATTGTGCCCCTACTTAATTAGAATGAATTTAGTCTTCTCTAATTCTAATTTAACAGTGGGGTGAGGAAGGGCTTGTTACTCTCCTTCAATAGATATTATTTTGAGTAAAGCAGGTTTTAATATGTGGAACCACTGTCTGAACTGGACTTTCTGATGTAAAAGTGATTCACATTTCTATTGTTAAAAAAATTAGGTCAAAGAGAAACTATAAACCAAAATTGCAAATTTCCAGAGAATAATAAAAACACTACATATCAGAATCTGAGAAACTTTCCAAGGTTCAGAAGAAAATTCACAGCCTTAAATATTTAAATCAAATGAAAACAATAAAAACAAAAGGATTAAGCAGCTAACTAATACATTTAGCAAAAGGACACTGTAATAGTTTGAATCATGCCCCCAAAAAGATTTGTTCAAGCCCTAATCCCAGTCCTGTGGGACTCACTTGTAAATAGGACCTGCAAAGATCCTATTTAGATGAGGCCAAATTGAAACAGGGTGGGCCTTAATCCAAAATGGCTGCAGTCCATTCTAGTCCATAGTTCTTCCCCCAGTCCCAAGGAGAATGGACTTGTTGGTGTCCTGCTATAGACTTGTGATATATGCAATGGAAGAAATTGCAAAATTATGTGGAGCCAGGGTCACTGGACACTTTGGGGACAGGGAGAGGGAAGGGCAGTTGTAATGCGGGGTTTTTTTGGGGACTTGGGAAATGTCAT
>PVKH010017939.1:0-15275 GCA_004027955.1 Chaetophractus vellerosus | reverse complement strand
CTCATCTCTCAGGGCTTCTCAGCTGCTCTGTTCTCTTCAGCTGCAAACTATCAGGCTCATCTCTCTTCCTGGGCTCTCTGCTGTGTTTATGGAGCTGTCTCTCTTCCTCTGTGTTCTCTGTGTATCTACTTACCTGTTCTTAATTGAGCGACTATTGATATAGCCCACAAAGGGGGGTGGGGACTCAAACTGAGTCGCCTTAATGACATGCTCGAATCAAAGCCCTAATCTTGATTTAATAAAGTAAAAGTGAAATCTCTGAATTCAATACAAAGGAGTATCATGCCCAAAGGAACAGACCAGTTTACAAATATGATTAATATCTCTTTTTGGTATTCATGAATAATATTAAATTGCCACACAAGTCAACCCTCAATTCTATATCCAGCAAAAATACCATTCAGGAATGAAGATGAAATAGTCATTCTCAGATGAAGAAAAATTAAGAGAATTCAATGCCAGCAGACCTGCTATTAAAAATTGCTAAAAGAAGTACTTTTAGTATACTAAAAGGAGTATAGAAGAGAAATACCAGAAGGAAACTTGGAATATTAGAAAGGAAGGGATAACAACAAAATAGTAAATATATGAGTAAATATAATGAACTTAGACTCCTGTTGGGCTCTTTTAAACATATGGCATTTGTAAATTTACCATTACTGCATGTCATCATAATTAACTGAAATGTTATGCAAAAAGCTAGACAGTCATGCCTTTGCTATAAAGTGTGATCTTTATGAGATTAATCTTCCCAATTTGGGGCTCCCCAGACATGAGTAATGGTAATGTGATTATATGATCACAATCAACAATTTTAACAAAGATAATAGGACCTATGAGGAAAAGTCAAGGCCTGAGGCTTAAATGAACTGAAAAAGACAAAGAAGGGATTTAATGTCGTTAAGGAGTAAATTCTAACAGCTGTTCTTTTTCCAGTGAACCAAGAGGAAGAGGTGACAGGTTTCAATTGTGGTAAGAGAAATTTAGGTTTGACATCTGCTGAGTAGACTTAATGACCCTATATTCTTTTGGAAGTGGGAAAAAAAATGAAGAAATCCATGAGTCACCAGTTGAAAGAATTGTTAAAATAATTTCATAAAATACAAACTTCCAGCCACATTAATACATTCTACATGAAGGAAACAAAAGCATTTACTTGTGCCCAAAATATTTGGTTAAATATATATTTTTGGTAGAAGTATTTAAATCAGAAGTTCCATGTGTACATAGACATAAAAAGAACTTGATCAGTGGAAGTAGTACAGGATGTAATGAAAACTCTATTTCCAGGGAGGCCGATGTGGTTCAAGTGGTTAGGCTCCCATCTACCATATGGGAGGCCCTAGATTCGGTTCCGTGGGCCTCCTGGTGAGGGTAAGCTGGCCCATGCCCGTGGAGAGCTGCCGGCCCATGCACACAGAGAGCTGATGGCCTGTGCCCATGGAGAACTAATGGCCCACGCCCATGGAGAACTGCTGGCCCACGCCCATGGAGAGCTCACGCAATAAGATGACGCAACAGAGGGAGACAAGCAGACACAGAGGAAATGCACAATGAAGGGACACAGAAAGCAGACAGCAAGCACAAGCGGCAAACAGGGGGGGGGGATAAATAAATAAATAATCAATCTTTAAAAAAAACAACAACTGTATTTCCAGATTGTTTAAGGAATAAATTTCATTTTTTAAAAAAGGCAAAAATACTAGGGGAACAAGCATATTTTTTAACTGTTCTGTTTTCATTCTTTCTGCATGCACTGCCTATAAGACTAAAAGTTGGTCCACCCTTAGAATAAATTATGAATTTTCTCAGGTGGCAGTGACTATGTTCAAATTGATTAGAACATCAAAGATCAATTCTTTTTTAAAGAATCTATAATGACTAGATATTTTATTGTGATTCTTGGAAACCTAGGTTCCTCAGGCATTTGAAAGAGCAACAATGAGAAATAAACAGATAATAAATTAATATAGGCAGGAAATATACATGGTCATGTTAGTTTGCTAGGGTTATCTCAACAAAGTACCACAAACTCGGTGGCTTACAACAACAAACATCTATTCCCTCACGGTTGTGGAGGCTAAAAGTCTGAAATCAAGGTGTCAGCAGGCCCATGCTCCTTCTGAAGGCTCTAAGGAACCACCCCTCCTTGCCTGTCCAAGGTCCTGGTGCTTGCTGGCAATCATTGGTGTTCTTGGCTTATAACATCATGACTCCAATTCCTGCCTCCATCTTCACATGACCTTCTTCCCTGTGAGTTGCTGTGTCTCTGTGTCTAAATATCCCTCTCCTTTCTCTTATGAAGACACCAGTGATTGCATTTAGGGCCCACTCTTATCCAGTATCTCATCTTAATTTGATGACAGTGGTAAAGACTTGATTTCCAAATAAGTTCATATTGACAGGTGCTGAGGCTAAGGACTTGAATGTGTCTTTTGGGGGCACACAATTCAACTCAGTACAATGGTGATGGTATTTGCTCTCTCTTCTATCATGCATTACCTTTCTGAAACCCTATAGACCCTACAATCAATATAAAATTAAGTAAGTCTTTGTGTGTGCACATGTGCTAATTTGAATTATATCTGAATACAAAATAAAATAGGAATGATTTCGTTTTATTGCTCATTTTAGAGTTGTTGGTAACAAAATCGTTTCCAATTTATATAATCAAAAATCTCCAGTTCCTGAACTACAATCTCTGGAATCAAGAACTGGATACTTATCTGGCCACCTAAAGTCAATTTTGCCTAAAGGTTGGTCTTATGAGTTTGATTACTTCTCCACATTTAAGGCATATATTTTTTGAGAAGTCATATTACATATTTTTAGAATTTCATCACTCCAGGTTACAGCTGGTTAATGCCAAACACCACTCGTTTCCAAACTTTTAATGACCATCAAAGTGCAATTCTGCACATCATGGAAACGGATACTCTTATGTTGAGCTAATGTAAAAATTAAAAATAGCCAAAGGTAAACAAAAAACAAGGGCTACATATCTCTGCTACTAAAAAGTACCGGCAATAGAGAGGTATAGTAAAATTCCTTCAATTCTACCCCCCCATTACCTTATGAGAAAAGGCATACCAAAATAGTGTGAATATTCAAATATTCACCTTCCAAAATTTCAACACTATTAAAAATCTGTGGAGGCTAAGTTCAGTAAATAGCTTTGCATTGAGGAAGTGCTGAAAGCAACCGTGTGACCTAAATTTCTCCCTTTTCCTCACCTTTTCTCCATGGCCCATTTCCAAGCATTTCCCCAACTCTTACACATTTGCCTACATTTAATATCAGTGCAGGGACTGCATGGGATCTAATGTTGAGTGTAATCTTTACATTGCTTGAAATATCCAAAATAAGAACAATCTCCATGAACCTTCTTTCAAAAAATGCTTGAAACAGACACTGTGCACTAAAGTTTGCAAAATGCTTTAAGTGTCCATGGTTTCCATATAGGAACCATAAGCAAAAGCTTCGCTTTTAATAATGAAAATTCCTTCTTAACAAAGAAAATATAGAAATAATTTAAACTGCCTATCTTGATTGAAGTTGAGTTCATAAGGGATGGTTCCCATAAGCAGGGAAATTGCTTTGCCTGCTCTTGTGTTTTTTTGGCACTAGAAGCCTATTTATTACTTCATATGTGAGTATGCAGTGTAAGTTAGCACATAGATATAATGCCTGGGAGAGGCTGTATTGTGATAGATATGACCTGAGTATTCACAAACGTCATGTAGGTGCTATCAATCCCAGATAACCAGAAAGCTAAAGGGTAATACTTTTCAAAATACTTCCTCCCAAGACAAATTGTGAGTAGAAAGTTACTCCATTAGAATTCACACTTCTAACAGCCAAGATTTGCTTCTCCTATAATTCTAGAAACTGCCTTATACGTATGGGCTATTATTTCAGAAGATTCCAAAGGCTTTTTATATTGTCTCTTGTGTATTCCTCCAAAGTAATTCTTCAATTAAAACATGTATTAAATGTGTCACAGAATGCAATGATTTCTACTTTAGACCTATCCTCATTATCAAATAATTGCGTAGAGAAGTATAGCTAAGTTTTGGACAAAAATTCATTCTTCCCCAAATAACTTAATCTTATCTACCAAATAATTTAAACATTCTACACCAGGGTATAAACTCTTGGATGCCTGATAGCTTGAGAACAGGAGCTACTGCTAAGGTAATATTAGTGTTAAAATGATTGGGGCCAGCCAATAGATTCACTCTGGAGAGAACATTCCAGGTCTATCTTTGCTTTTCTCCTCAAAATCTCTTGCCATTATTCTTCCCCTAAATTCAAAATGTAAATATAGCTGCAAAGACTTCTGAATTCTGTAAGAATAGGGAAAGGCCAATAGCATAGACTTGAGTCTCAATGCATATTCCTATACACACAAAGAACAGGAAATGCAATTAAAGAAATACAGGGGAGAAACAACAAAAAAAATAAGTTGCTATTAAATCTCATCTATGGTTTTAAGGGGACCAGCCTATATGCAATGACAGGAAATGATGCAATAGTAAAAGTGCGTGTAAGTTGTCATGTACAGCACCTATAAAATCTGATGTCTAATGATACTGAGCTAGAAAACAGAACAGACTATGAAGTGAAAAGGGCTGTTTCTATGTGATGTATCTCATTAATTCAGTCATTCAGTTAAACAAAATCCTAGTTTTATAGGATTTAGAAATACAACAATTTCACTGGCTTTTCATTCCATTACTGTTATTATACACAGCCTAGAAAAGACACAAACTTTTAAGGGAACTATTTTATTAAACACAAAATAAATTAAAGGAGGAAAAAGAGGAGAAAAAGAAGGGGGCAGACAAAGCCTCAACACATAATCATTATTAAATATTTATTAGTATTTCCTACACTATTATAGATACTCCTGTTAATATCAATAAGCTCAATGCATGACCACGAATCTTACTGGCTCACATCAAGTGCCCATAGAATTCACTAGAGTGGTGCTTCTCAAATTGTAACGGTCATATAATCATGGGCTATCTTGTTCACATAATACATGTTCTGATTTAGGAGGTCTGGACTCCCAGAAGATGCCAATGCTGCCAGTCCAAGGACCATTTGAGTAGCACTGCTCCAGGAAACCCGTATTAACCCAACTGAAGCATCTTCCTTTCATTCTCACAGTATATTATAATGAAGAAGTTAGCTATTTTCCTTAATAAAGCTTTGAGTAAGGGCTTATTTTCTCAAAGAATAAAAACCCCACTCTAAGCAGATTACATTATCAAAGTGACATGAAAAAATGAAGCCATTCAGTAATAAGCTGAGACCCTGCAATGTCTTTCAGCTAGACAGGAAGCACAATGAAAGGTTTCATAATGGCTTCTTCAAACAAAGATGATTATGGAGTTGATGACATCTACCTTCAATGTATAGAAGCATGATTTTTCAAACACATTTTAGTAGCAGATCTCTTGTTTTTCAAGTGAAACCCCTCAACCCTCTTTATATTCAATTTCCAAATACATGAAACAGATCAATGGGAGTCTGTTTCCTTAGACATTGTCCATGTATATTTATGCCAGAAACTCTGTTAAGTACCTCTACTAAAAGTCTGGGGTATGAAAACAACTTTTCCAGTAGAAAAGTCTTGTTTCCTTAAGCCAAACCTGAGACTAAGGCCTCACACAGAAAGCCAACCACAAATGAGCCTTGCACCTCAATACTGGTTTTCAGCTCAATGAACTCTGTCCCTTCCAGTCCATTTACCTCACTGCCAACCGTAATTTTGCCTAAATATAACATTTTAGATATGACTCTCCTGCCCAATAAAACCTTCAGTGCTTTCTACTGCCTTAGAAAATAACACATTTTCATTAGCTAAGCTTTCAAGATTTAGAATTAGGCATGGGTTCGATTTACTCTGCAACACATATTCCTCGTCTACTGTGTTTAATTTTCTCAAATTCCAAAATAAAGGCATACGATTAGGTTGGAAGAAATTTAGAAGAAGGTGTTTGAATAAGGATGATGCTTTTGTCAAAATGATTATTAAGAAATTTTTTAAAAATCATAAATAAATAAAAGTAAATAAATAAGTCTTAAAAAATATGTTTAAAAATTTTGCTACAGCCTTTCTTTGGTTAGCATTATTTCTTTTCCTTTACTTTCAAACAATCTGTAATGTGCCTACTGTAAAATGGATATAACTGGATATTTTTTAAAAGCCATGCACATGCACTTCGTTTTTGTATATTGATCTTGTGAACTTACATTAGTGCAAGTAGCTTTTTCTGTTGTATATTTCATTGGATATTCTTATAGATAAGCATGTTGTCTGAAATAAATTAAATTTTACTTCTTTCATTCCAATATATATTCATCTTGTTTCTCTTTCTTGCATTTCGCAATGGCTATAATATCTAGTACAGTATTAAATGGAAGTTGTTAGAGCTGACATCCTGTTCCTGATTTGAGGGGGAAAGAATTCAGTCTTTCACAATTAAATATGATATCAACTATAGGTTTTTTTTAGATGCCCAAGTTTGAGGATGTTTTCTTCTTTTCCTATATATATATTTTAAAATCAGGAATGCATACGTGATTTTGTCAAATGCTTTTGATGAGTCTATTGAGATGATCACATTGTTTTTCTTTACCAGTATGTCAATATGGTGAATTTACATTGATTTTCCAATTTTAAACCAGCCTTCCAATCCTGGAATAATACCCTGTTGATTGTAATGCATTATCCTTTTTATATATTGTTGAATTCTATTTGTTAAAATTCTTATCAGCAATTTTTTCATTTCTGTTCATGATGGATAGTGTCTTTAATTTTGTCTTCTCTAAATGATATTCATTGTTTCATTATGCTGGTCTCTTGAAATTAGTTAAGGGATTGTTTCTTCTTCAATTGTCTGAAAGAGCCTGTGCAGAATTTGCAATATTTCATCCTTAAGTGTTTGGTAAAATTCAGCTGTGAATCCATCTCTGCCTGAAGTTTTCTTGTAGAATGTGTTTTAACTGTGATGTGAATTTCTTTAATACATGTAGTACTATACAGGGTATCTATTTTTTTTTTTCATTAATGAGCTTTGATAGTTTGTTTAATCCAGTTTGTTCATTTCATCTAATTTGAAAAATTCATTGATATTAAGTGGTTCATAATATTAGCTTGCTATCTTTCAACACCTGTCGACTCTCCAGCAATTTCACCTTTTGATTATAGACATTGAAAATTTATGTTTTCTCTCTGTTTTATCTTTTTTTCCTGATAAATCTTGTAAAAGTTCATCAATTTTAATGATATTCTCAAATAAGTAGATTTTGCCTGATATATATACTCTATTTTTTGTTTTCTATTTCACTAATTTGGGCTCTAGTGTTTCTTATTTCCTTTTTTTCTGCTTTCTTTGGTATAATTTGCTCTACTTCTCCTACTTCTCCTCCTTCTTCCCTCTTCCTCCTTTTCTTTCTCCTCTTCCTATTCTTCTTCCTCCTCCTCCTTCTTCTTTTCTCCTTCTGTAGTTTCTTAAGGTGAAAACTGAGGTCATTGATTTGAGGTCTTCAGCACAATAAATTTCCTCTTATAGGACTTTAACAATATCCCATGAATTTTGACATCTTGTGTTTTCATTTTTATTCTTTAAAAATAGTGTCTAATTTCTCTTTCCATTTATTTAATGTATCAGTTTTTTAGACATGTGTGATTTAGTTTCCTCATATTTGAGGATTTTTCCAGATATGATTGTGCTATTTATTTCTAATTTAATTCCCTTGTGCCAGAGAATATACTGTGTATGAGCTTAATGCTTTTGTATTTAATGAGACTTGCTTTATATCACAGAGTGTACGCTATCTTATAAAATTCCATGTTCATAGAAAGTAATAGGTATTCTTTTTGTTATTGGGTGACATGTTCTATAAATGCCAATTAAGACAAGTTTGGTAATAGTGTTATTCAAGTTTTCTATGTCCTTGATGATTTTCTGTCTACTTTTCCTATATGTTATTAAGAGAGATAGTAAAATCTCCAACTGTAACTGTGGATATGTCTTTTACTTGTTACAGTTCTATTAGTTGTTGCTTCATTTATTTTTGAGGTCTGTTTTTAGGAGCATAACCATTTAGGATTATGCCCTCTTGATGAACTGACTGCTTTATCAATCTAAAATGACCATCTTTACTTAGTAATGTTCTCTTCTCTAAATCTACTTATCCTACTGTTAACATAGCCACTCCAACTTTAACTAGTGTTAGTATGCTGCATTTTTTTTCACCCTTTTATATTTTATCCATTTGTTCCTTATATTTAAAGTTTGTTTCTGGTAAGCCATATATAGTTGGACCTTGCTTTTTCACCTAATCTGGTAAATTCTTTCTTCCAATTGGAGTGTTTAGATAATTTATATTTAATGTGAAGATTGATATGATTAGCTATAATCTACCATCTTGCTATTTGTTTTCTATTTGTTCTATCTTCTCTTTGTTTTCTGTCCCATTTTCTCCCTTCTTTTGCATTGATTGAATTTTTATTCCACTTTATTCTTTGTTGAATTATTACCTATAACTTTTCTTTCATAATTTCAGTGGTTACTTTAGTGCAGGGGTTCTTAATCTTTTTTGTTCCACAGACTCCTTTGTCAGTCAGGTGAAAACCATGGACAGCTTACTAAGTCCACACTGTACTATGTATTATTTAACAAATATATCATACCCGAACTAACCCAGCCCCACAAAAATAATGTTATTTTTTAATTTAAATTTAAGCTCACAGACACTTTGTTAAGAACCCCTGCTTTAGTGTTTATGGTACTCATCACAGTTGACCTTCAAGTGAAATCATACCCCTTTTCACATACTTTAAGAACCTTAAACTGGTTCTCACATATTTTAAGGACCTTAAAATAGTATGCTTTCAGGATCGGGTGTAACTCGGTGGTTTGAGCACATGCTTTCTAAGTAAGAGATCCCGGGTTCAATTCCCAATACCTCCTAAAATAAATGTTATGCTATTATTTCTCCCCCCCCCCCCAGTCTATATACTATAGTTTCATTCATTTTATTTATTCATATGTCATAAACCTCAAAATATATTGCTATTATTTTTAAACAATTATCTTTTAAAAAGATTTAAATTTTAAAAATGTGTATTTGCCCATATAGCTATCATGTCTGGTAATTATCAATCACTTGGGTAGATCCATATTTTCATCCTGTCTGGATAACTTCTCTTAACATTTTTTTTTTCTGATATATGAGTCTTCTGGTGATGCATACTTTCAGCTTTTGGATTACAAAAACATATTCCTTACCTTTGATTTGAAAAATATTTTAGCTGGATGTGAAATTCTATTTTCCTTGTCCCTGCACGGTGGTTTGGAAATTCTCTCAAGGAAGTTCTCTGGAGCAATTGTAAGACTCATATGGGTTGTTTCCTGTAACTCAGGGATGATGTCCTTCTTTGATTGCTGCCCACTGTCTTGAAAACCTTTATTTATATATTTGTTCATTTTTGGTTGTTTCAGATGGGAACTTTAATCCCGTCTCTGTTTCTTTACCTTCTGGAAGCAGAAGTTTCAGGTTTTTCTTTCTTATTTTTTTATTTTTTCAACTTAAAAAATATATATTTATTTAATTTATATTTCCACCCCCACCTTCCCCAGCTTGTTGTTTGCACTCACTGTCTGCTCTCTGTGTCTTTTTGTTTTGTGCTCGTTTTCTTTTTTTTAGGAGACACTGGAAAGTGAACCTGAGACCTACCATGTGGGAGGGAGATGCCCAATGGCTTGAGCCACCTCGCTCCCTAAATTTTTTAAAATTGAAGTTTATCATTCATATGTGAACATGTATAAACAATAAGTGTATAGTGAAAGTTGTGAACTTACAAAACAAACACATATATCATCATACAGGGCTCTCATATATTACCCTATCACCACCACATTTCACTATTGTGAAACAATTGTTGCGAACAATGAAAGAGCATCATCAAAAAAAAAGTAACTAACTATAGCCTGTATCTTACATTTGGTATATTTTCCCCCCAACCCACCTGGTTATTAACACCCTGTATTAGTATTATAAACTCATTATAGTTCATGAGAGCATGTTCTCATATTTGTTCCATTAACCACAGTTCATTTTCCACCACAGGATTTTGGCTATTATTTTTTAATAGTTTTACTTCATCCAAAATTTTTTTGTGTTTGTTGAAGTGGGAAGGCTATCTGCCTTAGTTATTCTACCATGTTACCAGAAGTCAAGGTAGCTTCCTATATGACACTACAGCATAAAAACCAATTCTCACAAGGAAATTGTTCAAAGTTACATTTAACTAGAAGGAAGAATTAAGCATTGTTAGAGCTAAATATTATCCCCATTTTTTTCTTTTAATAACCTTATTTAAAAATTCCTCATACAAGCTCACTGTTATTGTAAAAAAAAATAATGAAAAGAACAAAAGAAAAATAACAAGTAAAATCCTTTAGTGGGTCACAAAGAAAAATATGTGACTAAATTATAATTAAAAGACTCAGGGTAAAAGTAAACAAAATAATTCTCAATCACGATAAATATACTATCACTTAAAAATAAATTTGATTGTTAAAAATAACTCCCTAGTAGTCTATGTGATAAATATAAATAATAACATAACATAACATTTTCAACTATATTAAAATTCTCTTTTTAAATTACCCCATTACTGATAAAGTCCAAATGGTAACCCAAATGGCAAAGATTATTTTTTTAAATATTAAAAACATATTTCCCAGTATTAAATTTATTATTCCATTGTTTGTTCCATTAGCATGCTTATACTTTTTTAGGCCACAGTTGATACTATTTAACATGAAGATCCAACTAGATTCTAACTGCCAATTGAAAATGTCATCTTCTATCACCTAAGCATTCTCAAATCTCTGAAAAGTGGCTTAGATATGGATAAATATTTACATTTTAAGAAACCCAAAATAGTGAAATCTTTCTTTCCTGAACTGTTTGCCGTGTCTTAAATAGTATAGACTTTAACCCTACCCTCGAACTCAGACAAACATATGGAAATTGCTTCATTAATTTATTCACCAAACATAATTTATTTTAACATAAGTTTAGCATTTTAATATGAAGCTCTAACTATTTTAAACAAACAGCCAAACGCATTCTATGCATAAAGTCAATCCCCCCACTAGTGCTTGGTGTAAGCTCTTGTTTCAGTTTCTCATGGATAATGCACCAAATCTACCAACATAAATTCCTACTAGTTTTACTGTTCTTAAAATAAGTTAAAATCAACTACTTGGCAAGTTCATTCCATAACATCCTTCTCTTTCTCTCTATGTTCTTAGTATTTTCTAGACTGCGGTGGTATAAGTCATTCCCTTTACTTTTGTTGCCCCCTGCTATTTCTTTCTGAAATATGAAACATCTTCAACTTATTGACTAATACTCTCACAGCCTTTGCAATCTGTTTTGGGTGACACTAGATGTTGACAAGAAAAAATTAAAGAAACAGAATAGAAGCATTCCATGCTTATTAATAATGGCAAGATTTATATTTTTTGGTTTAAGTTATACTATTTGCAAATTAAAATGGGGGAGCATTATCTTCATGAAAGAAAGGAGAAAAAACGATCTGTTAAGGATTTTAGACAAGAAGAAATTTATTTTATCTTAATCCAGCCTGTAGAAAAGCACTTCCTTTTTCTTTTATGTGGCCTAAATTAAGTAAAAACAGCATCCTCTAAGTAGAGAAACCATGAATCGGGCCCCTTGCTATTGTGAGCTGATGTCAATGTAGAGGAGAGACTTCATGACTGGAAGGCATCCGTGACATTAAACAGGCCTCGGGCTGTGAAGTGCTGAGAGTAGTCATGCCGAGCAACAGGCCACAGGAATGCAAATCATCCACTAAGCCAAGAGTGGAGCTAGCAGGTGGCCTCGCCCATTGATCTGATGACAACACACTGTTCAGCTCAGGCCCTTTTAACATCTGGGAAGGCCCACTATTGCTTTTAATTAAGGGGAATACAAGCCACGAACACAAAGTTCCTTCATACAAGAAAAGCACACAGTCAAAATTAAATGGTATCTTCATTATATAAATAAAGTCAACTCAGATTGTGTTGAGGTTTTAGTGTCACCTATTTTCTGTACATTATTTCAGCAATTTATAGAAAAGCTTTCTTTGGCTTTAGGTGACTGACCACATTTTCATGAAGGGAAAAAATGTGCTTTTTTAGCTGCTTACAATTAACACTTCCTACCTTTGAAATAGTTGCCCTATAAAGAGTTTTGGATTGAACAGAAGGTATCTTCCTAAAATGAGTTTATAGGTTATAGCAGTGGAAAGCGTCAGCATATGGAATTAAGTAATTTTCTGAAGTCTGAATTTATACCAAAGCTATTTGTAACTATAATTCCACCTGTAATTTTGTACACTTGCATATACACTCACTGAGACATCGACTACGTCAAGTTATGCAGAACATCTCACTGTCAAACACTACTCCAACCACTATCTAACCACCACTTCAAGGTGAAATTTCTTAAAGGTGTTCAGCATGTGTCATAAATATTTAAATTAGAAAGACCAGTCAGGGTAGTAAGAAAGGTTTCAGGAGGTTCATTAAGAATTTCACTAGAATAATCTTATGAATTATTTAAGTTTGCATTTTCCTCCTTTGGATGTCTTTGAAACGTAGAATTTTAGTTTCAGAAGTAAAAATGTTCAATATCTGTATGGGAAAATATTGGGTTTTGTTGGGGTAAGCATCCTTTATACAAGTAACTGGTTCAAATAAATTCTAAATTGGCAAACTAAGGCATAATTTTCACTAAGACATTAGTAAAATACTGATAACACCATACTGAAAACTTCTTGAAATCAGGGATTTTATCTTTTATATACAAATACAAAGAACTATGCCTAACACATAATAGGTGTTTAGTATGTGCTTGTTAAATGAATGAATGCTTGGGGACACTTTTGTTAAGTGCTAAACTTATATTTTGAATAATAACATGATAATGACACACACCATGACATGAAATACAGTGTGATACACGTGGAAAGATGGAACTCCCTCTAATCAAAGTCCAAATGCTTGATTAGGTTGTTTAAGATTCTTCAAAATCTAGTTCTATCTATATTTTGGTTAAAGTCTATTATTCCTTTCTGTCAATTCAGTACTCTATCCCTGTGTTTTTGTTTTGTTTTGTTTTGTTGTTTTGCATCAGACACACTCTTAGAACTTCCTCAAAATCCACATAATAGAGCCACATTCCAAACTCATTGATACAGACTGTCCCAGATAGGTCCCTGATAATACACCATAAAACAAAACATTACCAATGACTTTTACACCCAAATGCTTTAGCCACACCAAATTACATGCTTCTCTTTCAACAATGCATTTTCTTACCTCCATACATTTGGTTATGCTCTTCATTCTTCCTCAACTGCTTTTTCCCCCTTCCATTTCTAATTAAAGCCTAAGGGTTTCTTCAAAGTTTTATATTCCTTTTTCCAACACTAAGATCTTGGAAACATTCCTTGTTCTGTACTCTTCCCTAAATCACTTCCTTTATGGCTAATGAGCCTGTTTTATAGCAAATTAAATCTGGTTTCAACACCTCAATTGCCAGGACATCTCCATAAAAGTCATTGCTAGTGGACTGCTGAGGTCATAAAGGATTGGTAGGGACTTAGATTAAGCAGAAAAGGTCTTCATTGAGACTTCCTGAACTCTCATGTCCATTCAAATGGCTTTTCTCCTCCCCTCAAAGTAGAAGTTTTGAGATCTCTAACCACGGCTGAGTCTCCAGCATCCTTAGGCACAGCACGTAGCTATCCCTTCCAGATCCCGAAAAGTGAGGAACCCAGGTCTTGCCCTATTGGATTAAGTAGCTTCCACCTATTCAATTCCTAAATTTAGTGTCCCAATCTGCTTCAACCTCCAAGAGATAATCTGTACAGGGAGTATCACCAAGAAGTTCCCCCAAACACTAACAAACTCTCATTTTTCACCCACTGAAAAACAATGTACCATCCTGAGTGCAGTACTGAGAAGTATAGAAGGCTGTTGCTATACATAAGAACATCTAACCAAGGTTTCACTGTGAACACAGTGCTTAATGTTTGTTTTATAAATTGAATAAATTTTTAGAGGATTTAAATTAAAAAGTTGCATTATGGATGTTCATAATCACCCATTCTTCAAGGTAGATATGCTTCCTTTCCACTGTGAGGGAGGTACTTTGAAAATTATGCAGCAATTGGAAAGAATTCTCTTTCTCCACTGTAGGTTTAAACTTCTACTTTAGAATCAATATATATCTTTAGGATAAGAGTGTGTGAGCAAAGTCTACCATTATTTTCGGAACTATGTTTAGAATAAACAGCACCTAAAAATTACACTGGTGGGGAGATATCAATGGTGTCAGAATCATATCTGGGTCTCCTAGTGAGACATAGAGGGACAAAGCCCTGCTTGACTGTCAACATTCAGTAGGACCAAGGTTATAATGGCTTTGATGTTATTACACTCTAGATTGATGAACTAAGTTTTGGCAGTGGTAGGATGATGGATCCTGGGGCAAATCAATCCTATGGATAGAAGGTGGGTGTACTAAAATGTAAGAGATATTTGCATGATAGCGGTTAGAAGAAAAGCAACTTTGGGCAGAGGGGAGCAGGATCAGTTGGAATGGAGAAAGCCAACTGCAATAAATGGGTGTCCAAGAACGTGGGCTAATTTGGGTATCCAGAAGATCAATTTAACAAAAAAGTTATTCATCTTCCTCTTCTGTGTTGCAATTCCTTATAATTACCATAGGATTTTGAGAAAAGTTTGATAAGTCATACAATATTGAGTGGTGGTTACCTGGAGGAAAGGACAAGGTAGCAATTGCAGGCAGTCTACCACATATCAAATTCTCTGCTGGTTCTCTGGTGGGGAGAGAGGTATCTCTTTAGAGAACTGGGTCTGCAAACTCCAGGCGATGACCAGTAATGAAGTGAAAAATTTTCCAAGATGGAGCTGAAAGCAGCCTGAATGAACCATGAAACTGAGGAGTGGCTTCAGACGATGTGGCTCAGGAAATAGATAAATAAACTATTCCACCCACTCCACCAATATATCTTAAAAGTAGGCAAGTAGGTAGAAGATTGGTGTTTTGGTCAGCCACAGGAGTGCCTTTTGAAATATACCAAAGATTGGTCGGTCTTTATAAAGGGTATTTATTTGGGGTAGAAGCTTACAGTTACCAGGCCACAAAGCATA
>PVKH010017938.1:0-15202 GCA_004027955.1 Chaetophractus vellerosus | reverse complement strand
TCTTGCTGTGTTCATCTTTGCGTTCTTCTGTGTCTGCTTGTCTCCCCCCGCTGTGGCGACCCACCAAGTCAGCTCACCATGCGGCGCCCTGCCTGCTCGCGGCAGCTTGCCCTGCTCATGGGGGCACGGCGGCTTGCCCTGCCCGCGGCGACTTGCCTTCTCAAGGCGGTCTGCCCGCTTGAGGAGGCCCTGGGAACCGAACCCGGGGCCTCCTATGTGGTAAACTGGGCTACAGCCGGCCCCCCCCACTAGTGTTTTATAAGCAGACGACCTTAACCGTTCTTTAGCCAGCAAGGAGACTTCCTACTAACATCCATCAGGCATTGGAGTTGAAATGGTCATTTAAAGTGTTCAGAGAGCTGGAAAGCAGGAGAAAATGGAGGCTTCACCTTTCGGAGGCTCTTAACACAGCCCGTGAAGCGCTGAGCTGTGTGAGGGGGTGGCGTTGGGGGAGGGCCATCTTTTTGAGTCACTGCTGTTTCCCAAGGTATAATTATTACTCACGATGACAGTTTGATTAAGAAGGCAGACTTAAGACTGCATATTCTGGAGGCACTTTTTACCTCGACCTCATAGGCAGGTTGACAGAAGTACAGATTTTTGTTTTCAAGAGGCCACCGTGGTAGGCTTTGGATGGCACAGAGGGATGGACACTGCTCTGGCCTCCTGGGTCTTCCCCAGCTCTTACCTCTCCCCAGCGCTGGAGGGAATCTCTAGAGTGATTTGCTGTTTTTAAAAGGCAGCCAGTCCATGTGACTGGAACTAAGATCAATAACTGCCAAGACAAAGTTTGAGCCTTCCCATTTTATATCTTGGCTACAGCTCACTAACATTTTCCTCCTCTCCAGTTCCCTTTCTTCTTTTTTATGTTCTAGAAATCCACCCACACAGAATCTGGCAACATCACTCACTGAAGATAGGGGCCTCCAAGGAATCTATCTTGCCCAGTGTTTAGAACCTGGTCCTGAGTTTAATTCTTCTCTCATGGGCAAGTCTCCCTTTAAATTGGGCCAATTCTTCCAGCAATTTTGAAGGAAGCAGGATAGCAGTCCCCCTTTTTTGTTCCTTTTCTGTCTTGGAGGGTCTTCTATAATTCTCTAAGACTCCTGTTGCTGTTGTGGTGGGGTCCTGATGTCCACAGGGACATAGGAGGCTCCTGTCATGCCCGCTGGGAATTCTGTTGAGTTTGGGGTTTTCCTTTCCCACCTGCAAGCAAAGGGCTCTGCTCTGTCCTTCCCCTCGGAGCACCACATCTTTTCTGGTTTCTAAGTTAATGTACGTTGTCCCACCACTTACTTTCCCCTTAACCTCAAGCACTTCTTGTTTTCTCAAGGTCTCTGCTCCTTTCCCAGGGCCAGGGAGAGTTAGAACCCAGCTCCTCCCTCTTCAGCTCAGGTTTACCAATTCTTCCCATACTCCCCTTCCTGCTCAGGGCAAGTCATAAGAGATTCAGTACTCAGGGTGCCTTCACAGATGCTCTTAGCGGCACCTGGTTACAGCCCCTCAGTTATTTACACAGACATCTGGCACTGAAGTGGTAGTGTCAATTTAGGAAGTTGTGAGTGGCTTACCACAAGCTTAAGTTCCCAAGACCCCAGCTGGATATAAGCAGCAGCCTCTAGCTCAAGGTAATTGCAGTTTTTCAGCCTGGGTAAGTGGAAAGAGAGTTAGAAGTCAGGAGAGCTGTGTTCTGGTTTAAATTCCAAGCTGTGTGGCTTTGGTTAAGTCTCTTAACTCTTCCAAGGCTCATTTTCTCATTTGAAAATGAGGAAACCACCTCCATGATAGGGTTGTTGAGATAATTGACTTATGTGAAAATGTCTGGTAATCTATTTAAAGTACTGCCAGGCACTCTCCTAGTAAAGATGAAGAATTTGGGTCAGAAAGATGTAGGTTTGAATCTCTACTCTACCACTTTCTACCTTTGAGACATTGTCAAGTAACATAACACCTCTGGGCCTTAGTTTCCACATTTGTAACCCCTTCTAGACTTTTATTTAATGTTTCTCCTCTTTTCACCTTTCATTCTCAGGGTAAATCACCAAGTTTAGGGGATGTTATTTGTCTTTAATGGCTTACTGCCTGGTAGGTGGGTAATAGATGAAGATAAATAACTGTAAGACAAGATAGGGACTTTTTTTTATTTGCCCCATAAAAGAGGCACAGGTAAAGTCTTATGAGGTCAGAGGAGGAAAAGATTCCGCTGGGGAACCTGGGAAGCCTTTATGGAGAAGGTGGCATTTTCTTAAAGCTCTGAAAGAATGAGTAGGATATGACCCTGGTGCTCAGTGTGAAAAAAGTATAAATAAAAACACCAAGTTGGGAAGGCATGGTTTGAATGACTCAGTTTGGGTGGAGCAAAAGGTGGTAAAGGGTAACAGAAGATAAGAAAGGAAAGTAAGATAAGGTTTGAACAAGGAGGCTGAGGAGTTTGCACATTATTCTGAAGGCTGTAGGGAGCTGTTGGACTTTAATCTGAAGACAGTAGGGAGCTGCTGAAGATGTTGAATCAGTGAAGATGCCATGATCAGATTTGGCAACCAGTGCATAAAATGGATGGGAAGGAAAAGAGCTTGAAATTGGGGGGTGGTGTAGATAGGAGACTATTCTAATAATTTAGACCTTAAGAGTCTTTGAATAAATTGTGTAATTCAGGATGATTGGGGTTCAGGAGAGTGACTACAGGTCATTTGGAGGCTTCTACCTTCTCTGAGTTGAAATTGTTTCTTAGGTGAAGTTAAAGATGTAGGGTTTGTGAGAGCATGGACTTGTTTAGGTTATATGAGTAGTTTACCTTAATTTATTCTTAATCCTCTCTTTTTTCCATGTTCTTGATTCACAGATAAGGCCTTTCCCATGGGCCTCACTTCTAGGTATACTCTAAATGTCAGCCTGTCTATAGCTCCATTTGGCAGCCTCTCTGTATCAGCTTCCTAGAAAGCCAAAGGAGGAATATGCACTTAGACCTCTGCAGCCACCCTCCCTCCAAACCCTCAGCCCACCTCGCCCCCTTTCTGAGACCTTATTGGCCTCACCACTTCAAGCAGATGAGTCTACCTTCACTCCCTCCCTTGCTTCAGTCCTCCACTTCCAAAAGTCTGTAGGACATTTCCTTGCCAGGTGCCCATCATCTTAAATGCTACATGTTTGCAATTAAACTCATCATGTTTTCATTAAAAAATCCTCTCCTCCTATCCCTCTTTCTGTTAATTCAGTTGTCATTTTCCTAGACACTCAGGTCAGAAACCTTGAGGTTATCTTGAACTCCTTCCTTCTCTGCTTTTCTCCCTTCATCTTGCCCATCACTCATCCTACAGATTCTTTTTTCATGCCTCTCATTTCTTCCTTCCTTTTTCCCTGGATCCTACTCTAGTCCAAGCTTTATCCTTTAAATATGCATTCTCTCTTCTTCCCTGAAGCTCTTCAGTCCCTCAAGGCAAACCCAAACCCCTTACTTTACTATTCCGTGCCCCTCATAATCTTAATTTCCCCATACTTTCCAAACCAAGTCCTTCACCCCAGCTGCCCTGGTCTGCTCACTGGTCCCCATAAAACTTTTGTTCAAGTCCTATGTCCTGCCTGGAACATCAGCTCCCTCCCTTTCCCCAAATCCTACTCTTCCTTCAAGGCTCAGTCCAGCTCCCACTGTTCTGAAATCTTTGCTCTCATCTCCAGCATCTGGGCTTCTTTGCATCCTCTGATCCCCCCCAAGAACTTGTCAACTCAACCTAAAGCTAAATTCCTCCAGGGCAGGAGGTAGTATTTATTTTGTTCTCCTTACTGATGCCCTCAAGTTCTAAGGATAAGAGAGCCCATTTTCCTGAGCAGGGGAAGTGTGATCTCTTCTCTATACACTCATGCGTGGCTCACCAGAGCCAGACCCTGTCTTCCTCATTCCCCGTACTTGGTGTCACAACAGCCAGTTGTAACAGAGCCGGGATCAAATCCCAAATCTCTTGAATTCTTACCCCAGGGTTCAAGAGTGTGCTCCTTGCTTCTCTAAGTACAGAGGTTTCCTATAGCCTAGCACGAGGGAGTCAGTGATTTAGAGCAAGAGCTCAATAATCCCTTTACTAAACCACTCCTGTGTCTTTCTAATCCATCAACATCCTTCCTTTCCCTTTTACCTCATCTTCTTGCTATTGGGCTCATCTGGGCCAGGCTGAACGAGAGGGGACAGACAGGGTACAGGAAAAAGCTTAGGGAATCTTGATAGTGATATCCCTTTGGGAATATGAAAGGGGGATTTACAAGGCAGAGATTGAGAAATTTTAGTAACCTGGACTTCGACCTAATTGTGCACAGCCATGGCGCTTTCCCTGGTAACTGGACTCTGAGCTTTCTGGCTTCTGCATTCCCAAGATTTGAAAACACTTGATCCACATTAGTTCCTCTATCTGCAAAAGGTGGCACTCAGTTTCCCCCAGTGTAGCCTCTGAACCCTTTCTCCCTTTACCTGACTGTGTAAGGAAACTTCCTGCTAAACACTCAGCCCCCGGCCTTTGTGCATTCCTTGGGAAAAGGAGTGAAGGACAGAAAAGCACTGCCTGGCACTGGGAGCCCCTGGTTCTGGTCCCACTCAGTCACTTGAGTAAATCTCTTCAAGCCTCAGTTTTTTCAGACTTTTTCAGAAATGAAAACCTAACTTCAAAATGGATCTTAGACAAAAGCCCAGTTGGTAAAAGAGGTACAAGTAGAGCTTGTGGGGAGTGGGGAGAGTGGGGAGAACAGGTGCTTGGTGGGCCTTCCACTCTTCTACAGTGGCCCCTGGGATTCTGCCATGGATCTCCTGGGTCCCAGATCATCTTTGGTCCTTTCCAGGACTCCAGTTCTTGAAGAGCTCGTTGTTTATAGGGGAAGAGCTGAGAGGGAAGGCTGGAGGATGGGCCCAGGTTCAGATGGATTTGGTAAAGAATTATTTCAAAGTAGGGAATCCAACTTTGGGTGGAACATGGGCTGGCTGTGTCTTGGGGGGAGCTGTATATATGAACTCCCTGAAAGAAGATACGTAATTTTCACTTCTGAGCAAACATCCATGTTTATGGGAAGAAAACCCACAGCTTTCATCAGATTCACAAAGGAACCTATAACTGTGAAATACTAAGAAAGACCCTTAAAAGATTTTATAATCAGTAATACAAACGTTTCACATAAACGACCTCAAGTTTGAGCTCCTCTTTAATTCAGACTAACTAGACGGTAAGCTCTGCTGAGGGCAGAACCACATCTATTGAGACTCAGTGTTATATCCTCTGGATATGGCTTAATGCCTAACACAAAGTTGGCATTCAATTCTTACAATGAGTGACCTCCAGCGTATAAAACATCCCCCATTCTCCAAATAAGGAGGGTTGTATAAAAAAAAAGTGTTTGGCTGATTTCAGTATGTAAAATGTTATGGTAATACTTATTACATTATTTACTGAAACGTTTTAAATCACATACTATATAAAACAATGTATTAACTTACAAATATTGCTGTTTCCCAACTCTCCCTACTTATGAAACATTCAAATAGTTCACTCACATCTTTTTTCAAATATTTATTTATTTGTTTTAGAGCAGTTGTAGGTTTACAGAAAAATCATGCAGAAAGTACAGGGTTCCATAAACCGCCCTTCACTTGATATATCTGACCTCAATGTCCTTGTCATCACGAGTACCCCTCTTGGAATCAGTTATCAGTTCTTCTGGTATATGCATTTTCCCTACAGTCTTGTTGGCCATTTTTTTATTAATGCAGAAAGTGTTTATTTTTTTTAATAACAGCTTTATTGAGGTATTATTCACATACTGCAAAATGCACCCTTCTCCAGCATACAATTTGATGATTTTTATTATATTCACAAAGTTTTGCACCATCACCACTCGTTCCAGAACATTTTCATCACCCCTCAAATAGCCCATTAGTAGCCACTCTCTACTCCCGCCTCCTCCCAGCCCCTTGGAACCACTTTTATAAGTAACACTGTTATGGACATTTCATGTATAGGTTTTTGTGTGGACATATGTTTTCATTTCTCTTGGGTGTATACCTAGGGGTGTAATTGTTGTCAAATGGTAACTCTATATATTTTAAACCTTTTGAGGATCTGCCAGACTGTGTCCCACCATGGCTGCACAATTTTACATACCCACCAACAAAGAACGTGTGTTCCTATTTCTCCACATCCTCTTTTCAATATTTGCTATTTTCTGCTTTTTATTAATAGCCTTTCTAGTGGGTGTGAGACAGTATCTCATTGTGGTTTTGATTTGCATTTTTCTAATGGCTAGTGATGTTGAACATCTTTTCATGTACTTATTGGCCATTTGTATGGCTTCACTGGCTAAATGTCTATTCCTTTAGAAGGTATTTATTTTTAATGACCACAATGTAATCACTTAGTATATTGCTTTTTAAAAATGATTTGCTTTTAAAGATTTGTTTACAACATTCGACACTTAGAATTGTGGGATAAGTTAGTGAATCTATTGAAGCTCTGTGCCACCTTTTTAAAAAAAAACTAATTCTATCAGGTATATCTTTATAAATATACAAAACCAGCATTGATTGAAGAGTCACAGGCTAATATTTTCCCCATATATATATATTTAGGAGGTACTGGGAATTGAACCCGAGACCTTGTACATGCGGAGCAGGCACGCAACCACTGGGCTACACCTCCTCCCCAAACAATATATATTTATTCAAAATAAGATAACTGAGCGAGCAACCCATAATATAATTTAGGGGTAGGGGAGAAGCCTATATTTAAGTATATATGATAATTTAAAAATAATGGATGGATAGATGGATGGATGAATGGATGGATGGATGGGTGGATGGATGGTTGGATGATGGTGGGACTAATGACTATAGGAAGGAATGAGTAAACAAAAGGATGAATGCAAACCTGAAAGCCAATCAACCAAACAACCACACGTATCTGTTTGTCTTTATTCCAGGTTTTCTAATTCCCACTCAGAAAACTGATATTGGTCTGAAATTTACATTACATAGAGCCATATATCAAATTGTTTTAAAAATTGTATTACACTTATGAATCAGAAACAAGATATTTTATATTCTGTTGTTTGAAATATCTTTATCATCTTTCTTTAAAATGTGAAATGAGGCTGCCCAATTTCTTGCAGATGGTTGAGAAACTCAGAGATCAAGTAACATGACTGCAGTGATGTGGTACCATAAAAGAGGATTTTCTTGGGTTTTGCCCTGCTTAGGCTCCCAGTTCACCGCCACTCTTCTGGCCAGCATGAGTACTTGGAATTGCCAGTTCCTTGTGGGCCTTTTCTTCTCCATTCTCTGATCCATCTCAAAGAACTACTAGTGATTCACCACCAACTTCCACAGAGAACAACCCCTCCCCAGTCTTCCCCTTTGGTCCTCTCTTAAGAAAATGTGTGTGAGCTGGTAGACCGTACTCCGGAGTTTGGGGTGAGTGTAAGGAAAGGAAAGAGGAAGAATATTAGGCAAAGGATAAGACAGGATGCTGTGGCCAGATGCACAAAGAAGTGACAGACGTGGGTAAAACTTGAGTGATGACTTTTAAAGTCTCAAACCCCAATGAAAGAAATTGCCCTTTTTAAAAAATTCATTGTAACAGCTTTATTGAAATACTGAATTATTGAAATATAATTCACATTTAATTTACCCATTTAAAGCATACAAATTCCATAGATTTAGTATATTCACAGAGGTGTGCAACCATAGCCACAATCAATTTTAGAACATGTCCATCAGTCCAAAACAAACAAAATGCTTTTTTTTTTTTTTTTTTGAGGTACCGAGGCCAGGGATTGAACCCAGGACCTTCTAAGTGGGAAGCTGGAACTCAACCACTGAGCCACATCAGCTCCCCTGAGTTGGTGTTTTCGTTTGATTGCTTGCTGTTTGTCTTTGTTTTTAGGAGGTACCGGAAACTGAACCCAGGACTTCCCATGTGGGAAGCAGGCGCTCAACTGCTTGAGCCACATCTGCTCCCCAAAACGCTTATTTTTTTAGTGGTAAACAAGGATACTTGTTAGTACCATATTATCAAAACTGCATAAACAACACTGGAAGAGAATACGTCAAAATGTTAACAGTACTTCAGGGATGGGACTCTGACTTTTTTTTTTTTTACCTTGTTTGCATTTTTCGTAGTTTCAAAGATTTCTATATGTATTAATTTGCTAGTGAGAGAAAATATATTTTAATTTTTTTTAAATTGCAGAGTATCTCATAAATGCATTTGGCTGCAAACAACATAAAACTCCAATAAGGTCAACTTAAACAAATAGGGGATTACTTCCTGCCTCTCACAAGTATTGACTTATTTTATTTATTGGAGAAGGTGTAAGTATACATAAAAACCATAAATCACACAGAAAGTACAGAGCTCCCATATACCCCCCTCACATGCACACTTTTCCTTATAACACTTTGCATTAAATGTGGTACTTGTTAAAATCAATGAAAAATTATTATAATTGTTCTATAAACTCTAATTCATAGTTTATATTAGGATACTTTATACTGTACAATTATATGGTTTGTAAATTTTTTTATTCTGGTAACTTATATACAACCCAAAATTCCCCCTTTAACCACTTCAAATATACAATTCAATGGTAATTACATTCACAATGTTGTGCTATCATCACTACCATCCATTACCAAAACTTTTTATCATCCCAAACAGAAACTCTGCACCAGTTAAGCATTAACTCCTCATTCCCTAACCCCACCCCAGCCCCTGGTAACCTGTATTCTAGACTCTGACTATGAGTTTGCATATTCTAATCATTTCAAATAAGTGAGATCATTACAATATTTGTCTTTTGTGCCTGGCTTGTTTCATTCAACATGATATCTTCAAGGTTCATCATATTGTAGCACATATCAGAACTTCATTCCTTTTTAGGGTTGAATAATTTTCCGTTGTATGTATATACTGCATTTTATTTATCCATTCATTTGTTGATGGACACTTGGGTTGCTTCCATCTTTTGGCAATTTTGAATAATGCCACTGTGAATATCGATGTGAAAATATCTGTTTGAGTCCCTGCTTTCAATTCTTTTGGGTTCAGTTCTTTTTGAGCCCTGTTTCTCCACATCCTCTTCATCACTTGCTATTTTCTGTTTTTGTTTGTTTGTTTGTTTGATTTAATAATAACCATTCTGGTGGGTGTGAAATGTTATCTCACTGTGGCTTTGATTTGCATTTCCCTAATGGCTAATGATGTTGAGCATCTTTTCATGTGCTCATTGGCCATTTGTAAAATATATTATTTGGAGAAATGTCTATTCAAGTCTTTCCCATTCTTTTAAAATGGATTTGTTTCTTTTTATTGATGAATTGTAGGATTTTTAAAATATATTTTATGTATTAAACTCTTGTCAGATATGTGGTTTCTAAATATTTTCTGCCACTCTGTAAGGTCCTTTGAGGAATAAAAGTTTATAATTTTTATGAAGGCCCATTTGTCTTTTTTTTCCCTTTTGTTGTTCATGCTTTTGGCATAAAGTCTAAGAAACCACTGCCTGGTACAAAGTCCTGAAGATGCTTCCTTATGTTTGCTTTTTTCTAGAAATTTTATAGATTTGCTTTTTATATTTAGGTCTTTGATCCATTTTTGTTGTTGTTGTTTTTATTGTGGTTTTTTGTTGTTGTTGTTGTTTGTTTTTTGAGGTACCAGGTGCCTGGGATTGAACCTGGGACCTCGTATGTGGGAAACCAGTGCTCAACCACCGAGCCACATCGGCTGCCCTGAGTTGGTTTTTATTTTATTTATTTGCTTTTTAAAATTTATTTTTATTTATTTTTTATTGTTTGAGCTTTTTTTTTTTTCATTTTTTTGCTTGTTGTTTTGTTTGGTTTGGTTTTTAAGAGGCACCAGGAACCAAACCTGGGACCTTCCATGTGGGAAGCAGGCACTCAACTCTTTGAGCCACATCATTCCTTCTTTGATCCATTTTGAGTTAATTTTTTTATAAGGTGGGAGATAGGGGTCCTTTTCATGTTTTTGCATGTGAATATCCAGTTCTCCCAGCAAAATTTATTGAAGAGACTATTTGGTCCCAGTTGAGTGGACTTGGTAGCCTTGTCAAATATCAAGTGGCCATAGATGGGAGGGTCTATTTCTGAACTCTCTATTCAATTCCATTGGTCAATATATCTATCTTTATGCCAGTGCCATTCTATTTTGATTGCTATAGTCTTGTAATATGCTTTAAAGTGAGGAAGGGTGAGTACTCAATCTTTGTTCTTCTTTTTCAAGATGTTTTCAGCTATTCGGGGCCCCTAATCCTTCCAAATGAGTTTTATAATTGGCTTTTCCATTTCTGAAAAGTAAGTTTTTGGAATTTTGATTGGGATTGTTTTGAATCTGTAAATTGCTTTGAGTAGAATTGACATTTTAATGATATTTAGTCTTCCAAGCCAAAAACACAGAATGTCCTTCCATTTACTTAGGTGTTCTTTGATTTCTTTTAGGAATGTTTTGTAGTTTCCTCTGTACACATCCTTTACATCCTTAGTTAAATTTATTCCTAGATATCTGATTCTTTTAGTTGCTATTAGAAATGTATTTTTCCCTTGATTTCCTTCTCAGATTGCTCATTACTAGTGTATAGAAACACTACTGATTTTTGTATGCTGATCTTGCACCCTGCCCCTTGGCTGAATTTGTTCATTAGCTTTAGTAGCTTTGTTGTCGATTTTTCAGGACTTTCCATTTATAAGATCATGTCATCTGCAAATAGTGAAAGTTTTACTTCTTCATTTCCAATTTGGATGCCTTTTATTTCCTTTTCTTGCCTAATTGCTCTAGCTAGAACTTCTAGCACAATGATGATTAACAGAGGTGACAGTGGGCATCCTTGTCTTGTTCCAGATATTAGAAGGAAAGCTTTTAGTCTTTCACTATTGAGTAGGATGTTAGCTGCGGACTTTTCATGTATGCCCTTTATCATGTTGAGGAAATTCCCTTTTATTCCTATCTTTTGAAATGTTTTTATCAAGAAAGGATGCTGGATTTTGTCAAATGCCTTTTCTGCATAAATCAAGGTGATCATGTGTTTTTTTTCCCCCCTTCTTTTTGTTAATTTGGTATATTTCAATAATTGATTTTTCTTGGGTGTGTTGAACCACACTTGCATATGTGGGATAAAACCCACTTGATCATGGTATGTAATGTCTATTGAAATCTTTTGCCAATTTTTAAATTGGAATGATTGTCTTTTCATTGTTGAGTTATAAGATTTCTGTATGTATTCTGGATATTAAACCCTTTCAGATATGTAGGTTCCAAATATTTTCTCCTATTGAGTAGATTGTTTTTTTACTTTCTTGACAAAGTCCTTTGAAACACAAGTTTTTAATTTTGAGGAGGTCCCATTTATCTACTTTTTCCTTTATTGCTTGTGCTTTGGGTATAAAGTCTAAGCTCTTGCTGTGTGTCCAAAGTTCACTTTGTAGGGTGTGAGGTTGGAGTTGGGGGTCAGGAAACAAGGGACAGTGAAGGGCAGTGTTCTCACAGCCAGGACTCCTTTTACTGAGGAAAGTCAGTGGGTTTGGTATAAGTGTTCAAGTCTGTGTATAAAACAGAAGAACCCTGATTCCTTCCATAGAGTTCTTAGTCCATTCAGAGAAGAGATCCTAGTGTTCTCCATTGACATTGATCGCTAGTCCTACCTTCTGTGCCCTGACAGGACTGAATCAAAAACCATCCTCTAGGTTTCAAATACATGCAAGGAAAGAAAGTCCATATTCTTCCTTGAAGAAGTTTTTTTTGTTTGTTTATTTGTTTTTGTGGTACCAGGGATTGAACCCAGGACCTCGTGTGTGGGCAGCCAATGCTCAACCACTGAGCCTCATCAGCTTCCCTGAGTTGGTTTTGTTGTTAGTTTTTGTTTTTTCAGGAGGCACTGGGAACCGAACCCAGGACCTCCCATGTGGGAGGCAGGTGCTCAACTGCTTGAGCCACATCCACTCCCTTTTTTTCCTTTTTTGAGGATGTGGAACAGTGACTTTTTATATGATGAATCTGAGGCTGAACTGCACATTTATTCAGCTTTTACCCTGGTCCAGGCACTGTGATAGGCACTGGTGGTAGGGGAGTGAATAAGAGACTGTCCTCATGAACCTTATGATTAGGTTGAGGAAAGAAATGAAAGCAGTCACAATACAGTGAGATGTGCTGCAAGAGGTGGTACAAAGTGCCAGGGAGGCACGAAGGCCAGAGCCTTCACACTTTACCAGAGGTGGGCTAAAAAGGCTTCGCAAGTGAGATACCACTGAGAAGTATTCTGAAGAAAGGATAGGCACGTACCAAGCAGAGAAAGCATAGTGAGGTGATCTTCCAGGTAGAGAGTACGGTATATTTAATGATAAGAGGGCACCAACGAGTGTGGCCTGTTTGGGAAGCTGTGAACAGTTCAGTGTAACTGAACCAAATAAGATCATGACAGGAGTAATGCTGGAAGGATGTAGAAAGGCCCTTCATCACAGTGTCTTAGCTTTGAACATTATTGTCTAGAAACAGGAAGCTATAGGAATTTTTAAGCAGGGAAGAGAGTCAGAATTTTTTTTTTTTTTTTTTTTTTTTGGAGAAGAGGACTCTGGCTTCAGGCCTGAGGAGCTCTTGTTCTAAGCACAGAGAGAAGAGTTTGGCTGGGCCACTCACAGAAGCGGATTTCTGGGGCCTGGCCAAGGGCCACCAGGGGGGCTATGCCAAAGTGCAGCAAGTGGGAGGTGCAAACCCTCCTGGGCACGGTGCTGGAGTTCCTGCTGCCAGCTGCAGCATTGCAGCTGCCCACACTGCTGGCTGGCCAGAGAGGGTGCCGGCGAGCGTGGCCCTGAGGAAGAGCCCACTTCCTGCTTCTGCTTCCCCTGGAGGTGTATGTGTGGTGGGGGGTTGGGGCAGAGAGATGGAGAGGGCCTTGGTCGGATGAGCAAGAGCCAACCTGACTGCAGCGGGGGGTGCAGAGGATAAGACGGTGCTCATTCTACAGAAACGGGGAAGCCGTGAAGAGGACACCTACCTGGAAAGCAAGTGGGGAGGGAGGTGCTCAGGCTTCTGTCTTCGCCCCACTAGTTGTAAGATGTTATTCATTCCATAGGGGTCCTGCAGCATATGGGATAGGGAGGATTAAAGGACTCCGGTGGAGTGAAAGGGATAAGGTAGAGAACAGAAGCTTCTAGCTCACCTTCCCCGAGTGCCCCTCCTCCCAGAGCACTTGGCTGTACCATCCATTTATGCCTGGCACATGTTTTCTTGAGATAAAATTATTTTTTCACAAGTACGTGCCTTGCTAAGTAGAATGTGGAAGACGGGGACCTTGTCTCCCAGTCAGAATCCAGCAAATGCCACGGTATGAAGTAAACATTTGTTCAGATCTGGGGAGGTTTTAGAGGAAAAAATCTGAGGGGAAAAAAAAGTGATAATTTAGAGGTCTCCAATATCTGGGGAATGAAGAGTGTCAAAGGGATTCGTATTAAAACAAGATATGCAAAGTTTCACCAGCTGCTAAGTTCGAAGCGTGAGCAGAGGACTTCCCGATCCCTCAATGAGCTCACTTCAGAGAAACCGCAATGCCAGCTCTCACTGACTGTGCAATAAAACCTACATCCTTCAGGTGGCATAGAGTCGTGGTTCTTGAACTTCAGTGCTTCAGTGGCATCATCAGAAGCTCCTGAAGGACATTTTTTTTTTTCTTTAGGTACCAGGGGCTGGGGATTGAACCTTGGGACCTCGAATGTGAGAAGCTGGCACTCAACCACTGAGCCATATTGGCTTTCCTGAGTTGGTTTTTCAGTTTGTTTAGCTTGTTGTTTGTTTTTGTTTTCTCGGGAGGCACCAAGAACTGAACCTGGGGCCTCCCATGTGGGAGGCGGGAGCTCAACTGCTTGAGCCACATCAGCTCCCCTGGAGGGCTTTTTAACATGCAAATTACTAAGCTCCAACCCCACAGTTTCTCATGCAGTATGTCTGAGTAGGGCCTGAGAATATGCATTCCTTATGGTTCTCGGGGGGTGCTGATGCTGCTGGTCCAGGGACCACACCTTGAGAACCACTGGCATGCGGCCCCTGCGCCACCTGACCCTCCGCCACCTTTCTAATTTTGCTGCTTAGGGGTGGGTGCTAGAACCACCTGAGCAGCTTCGTAAACCCTCCTTTGCCTGGGTCCCTCCTGAGATTTTCACTTACTGGGCAGCCAGCCCCAAGCAGCCAATTCTTATTTGGGGTTTTGGTCTTCATCTTAAATGGTTTTGATGCCCACCCTGGTTGAAAAGACTACCGTGCCTCCACAGGGTCTGTGTTCCAGTCCTACCTTTCATCTCTCCACAGCCTCTGAGGACTCGAGGGCTTTCCTGGCTAAACTTGCCTTTGCTCATGGTGTTTCCTGAATCCGGACGGCCTCTCCCAGGCATGCTCTCGATTCCTTCACACCCTAACCCAAATGCCACCCCTTCTGCCATTTTCCCCAGTCTGAATCCATCTCCCATCCTTTCTCTTCCCATGATCCTCTTTCTACCTGTGATCAGTACTCTGCTTTTGCTTTATTTTCTTGTTATTATACCAGTTTACTTTGGCCCTCACTGGCCCTTCATTCTGGAAATGTATCTACCAAGGGGCCTAGATGATGGAGAAGCGTTGTTTGCTAAATGCTGCCCATCGGATGATACGGCTGGGTTCCAGAGTTGTCAACTGGCTCACCAGCCTTGAAAATAATTTGATTGCTAATCTGTATCACTCCAAGAACTGCCACCTCCAGAGCTGTATTAAGAATTTTTCCCTCGGGCAAAAAAATTGCTGTCTTGGCATCCAAGACAGTTTCAGAAATTTCATTTTATGATTGATCTCTTTTTTTCTCTCCTTCCTCTACCACAAATTGGATCTCTCAGTTTACATATGCCCAAGCCCTCAACACTCAAATTACCTCTAAACATGGGTTCCATTCCCCCAATATAGCTTTTTAATTCTTGCTCTTCATTTATCATTCCTCTGAAACAAAGCCACTAATGTCCCCCAGGCTGATGGTGTCTCCTCACCTGAAGACCCCACAAAAATCACAGAAGTCTCAGAATGTTCTGGGTACATTTTTGGGAATTACAACTCATAATAGTTTCCTAGGGCTGCCATAACAAATTACCACAAATGAGGTGACATAGAACAACAAAAATTTATTCTCTCATGCTTCTGGAGCCTAGAAG
>PVKH010017937.1:0-15450 GCA_004027955.1 Chaetophractus vellerosus | reverse complement strand
TTCTGGTCCCACGAACAAGCTGATGGTGCCAGTCTAGGGACAACGGATCATTCTTATTTGTTGTGGGCATCTAAGAGAGGATAACAGGAGGGAAAAAGATTCAATTACTTCATCAATGACTATTAATGACAAAGCATAGGAGATATAACAAATGAAATTTGCCAACTCACTGAAGCACTTCTTTCTTTCTGTCACACCCGCTGACACAATATGACAAACTAAGATCTGCAGATTTCTTTGAATAATTCATAGCCAACTAGTTTTGCTGTTGTATCACTATTTCTGATGGCCCAGAGTCTCAGCCTCTATTTTCAAATTCTACCACTAGTATTGTTTATTCTTTTTGACTATCCTATTTCTTGTCTTTCCAGTCCCTCCCCCAAATAACATGCAAACTTTAGCTTAAGGCTTTGACATCTATGAAAACACAAATTCTCCTTCAGGTAGTAACATAGAGATTAGTATCCTATCAGAAGGTTATGTGAAAGAATCCTCAAAGGCAGTGGCTAAACAATGAAATAATAGCATAAAATAAAATCCCAGCCAAGTTTACCAGTTTGGAAACTACAGTCTAAATATGGCCTGCAAATACTTTGTTTAGCTGGCCCAGTGTTTTTGTTTTGCTTTTGTTTGGTTTAGTTTTGTAATAGGCTTTGAATGACTTTTGGCAGAACACATTCTCAGATTCCACAGGCCCCATCAGTCCCTATTGCCTTATATCCCACTGGGTTTCATTTGATTTATGTAATCTGTATGAACCTGGTAGACACTTTTGTTTATGATGTCTGCTCTATATGGTAATTAATTTTGTTAAAGTAAGCAAAATTATTTCAGAGACAACTCTTATGGAAAAACAAGCCAACCTTTTATTTCAACTTCTAATATTTACAGATGTATAAAAGTTATATAGTCAAGCTAGTTGTTCCAAAAAATCTTCATCTACACTATAAAAGATTTTTTACTTCAATCTATGGTGACATCAAAGGAAAAAACTTCCAGTGGAGCTTCTGAAATGACAAAACAGTCTAAATATTGTCTATCAGGTAACTTTTTATTTTATATCTTAAGTATAACCTTTCAGTCATTACTCCATTACTTTGAAAAAGAAAAAGAAATGAAGCCTTTTCACTGATCCTACTGACTCCAGAAACTACAAATAGTCTACATCATTTGACATTTTCACTGCCAATCTCCTTTAAAAATTAGACTATGTGAGTATGGCATAGAGAAGGGCTCGAGGTTCACTTTATTCCATATGGGTATCTGCTGAATGCAGCACCAGTTTTTGGAAAAGACCATCCTTTTCCCAATATTTTTCACTATTACCTTTGTCAGAAACCAAATGTATGAATATATTTGGATTTGTTCCTGGGCTTTATCCTTTACAATTAATCTATTTGTCTATCCATGGCTTAATATTACATTGGCTTAACTTTTATAGCTTTAAAATAATTGCCATTAGTAGCATAAGTTCTCAAACTTTATTCTCTTTCTTTGAGATTGCCTTGACAATTGCTGACCCTTTGTATTTCAACATAATTTTTTTCTTTTTTACTTTATTTTGAAAGAAGCTTTAGATTGTATAAATGTTACATGAAAAATATAGAGGATTCTCATTTATCCCTACCCCCTCCCCCTCTCACACTTTTCCCCAATATCAACATCTTTCATAAGGGCGGTACATTTGTTACAATTGACGGACACATATTGAAGCACTGCTCCATACTATGGCCTATAGTTTACATTATGGTTTACAATTCGCACTGCACAATTTTATAGATTCTGACCAAATATATATAATAGCCTGTTTCTGTCATTGCAATATTATATAGAACAATTCCAATGTCTCCCAAATGCCCCAGGTTACACCTATTCTTCTTCCCTCTTCCTCCCTTCAGAACCCCTGGTGACCACTGTCTTTATATCAATGTTATAGATTCTTCCATTATTAGAATAATAATGTCTACTTTAGTCCATAATTTCATTCCCCATCTTATGTTTATTCATTTCTCAAATTGAAGATTTAGGCGTGGTGATGCCCACTCTGCTTCCGGCTGAGAGGAGGCTTAGATCGCATGGGGCAGATGGATGGAACTGTCTTGCCTGCAGTTGTAGATACTCTCAGTTTTTTTGGATGGGCATTGTCCATCATCATCCTTTTGTTAGTTATCCTGGGTGAGTCCTATGAACTGGAGAGTAAGTGTTGACTGCAACTCTGCTGAGATTCAGGGCTCAACCAACACATGAACAGCCAGAAGATTTAAGTCTCTGGGACATATGTTTAATAGATATAGTGCTAATTATAGGTTCAAATAAAAGGGACAGAAAAACCATGTGTAGGAAAATTATAAATGAGTCTAACTCTGCTACATTGGGGAGATAGGTTATCATATATTCCAAAGTAGGTCCTACCGACGGAGTGCCAATATTCTGGGGTTGTCTGCCCTGCCTATAGTGTCTAGATGGCTCTAGAGCAGGGGTTCTTAACCTTTTTGTTCCATGGATCCCATTGCCAGTCAGGTGTAATGAATAATACTGTTAATTTATTTATTGCATACATTCATAAGTGAAGGAACTGCTAGATTTCAGTTAGAGGGCAGAGAAAATAAAGATAAGACATTGATTTTTTTCAGCCTAACCTCACAGACCCTGTGAAATCTTTCCACGAACCCCTTGGAGGTCCGTGGACCCCTGGTCAAGAACCCCTGCTGTAGAGTCCTCAGGAGCACCTCTGCTTGAGGCACTGTTTACTGTGGCAGTCAGTGAGATCCTCCTGAGATGTGCATAAGCGTAACCTCTGGAATGACCTCCCGATTGGCGTTGAAATATCTTAGACATAGTGAGTTTATATGCCGAGTTTGGCTTAGAGAGAGACCGCATTTGAGCAACAAGGAGGATTTCAGAAAGTAACTCTTAGGCAATATCTATTACTTGGTTATGTTTCAACTTCACAAAAATGAGCTTCATAAGTACAAGCCTCTATATTAAGGGTCTGGTATGTTGGTCTGTCCTCCTTTACTAAGCACTGCTCATGTACTCTAGAAATTCTTGCCACGCTATTAGAGAATTGAGCAGGACTCCCCAGGATGGGAATTCAATATTCTGTTGGTTATTGTGTGGTTCTCCACCCACTGAGACACTATCTTTGGCCACAAGAACACATTCACATTCCACAGAGACATGCCCCAGGTGCACCCCTCCCTACACATCCCCCAACCACTGACTCCCCACACCAGTGATCCTCCTCTGCCACAGTTGTAACCCGCCTGCAATCCAAAACCTACCCAAAATCAAAGCCAACAATAAATAAATAAATAAATAAATTTGTGTATTGACAATTTCTTCTGAATGTTCCCCCAGTGTCTTTTTTTTTTCACTTTATTTTCCACGTGAATTTTTGACTTGACTTGACAATTGGCACAAAAATAATCTACTAGAACTTTTATTGGGATTTAATTGAATCTAAAAATTAATTTGGGAGGGAATGGACAACTTTACAGTATTGAGTTTTCCTATGCATGATAGTATGTTCCTCCAGTAGATTAAGTTTTCCTTAATTTCTCTCCATAATAACTTTTTGTTTTCTATGTAGATGCCTTATGCATTTTCAGCACATTGAGTTTTTCAGGCTATTTTAATTGGCATACTTTTATGAAGTTTTATTTTCTAATAGCTGCCAATATATAGAAATATAATTCCTTTTAAGCATTGAAATATTTGTATCTGGTGACTTTGCTAGTGTCAACTAATTACTAATCATTTCTGTATAGTTTTAAAGGATTTTCTACAAATAAAACATGTCTATAGTTAAGTGAATGTTTTATATCTCTTTATATCTTCCTTTGCAATCCTTACTCCATTCATTCTTTTTCTTTTTGCATTGTAACAGTATCTATGACCTCTAGCATGATTCTGATAAAAATGGTGATAGCAAGTATCCTCGACTCCTTCCCAATCTCATTTTGAAACCTTTCAATATTGTACCTCTGAAAATATTTGCTAAATTATTTTTTAGAGATGCTTGTTATAAAATTAAAGGAGACCTTTATTGTTCCAATTTAAGTACAAGTTATTATCATGAATGGGTGTTGAATTTTATCAAATGCTTTGCCTGCATCCATTGAGATGATCATATGATTTTCTCTCTTTTTAAAAAATTAATGGGGGGCCGGCTCGATAGCCCAGTGGATAGGGCGCCGGCATACCACATGGGAGGCCCCGGGTTCGATTCCCGGGGACCTCTCCTAGTGGGCAGACCGCCTTGAGAATGGCAAGCCGCCATGGGCGGGCCGGAACCGCCATGGGCAGGGCAAGAAGCTGCCACGGACAGGGCAAGAGCCGCCACGGGCAGGGCAGGTTGCCCGCGGATGGAGCGCAGCCAGCCACCCGCGAACTGAAGCAAGCGCCGGCCGTGAACGGACGCAGAGACCGCCCACAAGTGGGGAAAGCCGCGCCTGCGTAGTGACCACTCTCGGCGCGTCGCCGCAGCGGGGGGAAGGGGAGATATGTAATAAAATAAATAAATCTTTAAAAAAAAAATTAATGGTAAATTACATTGCTTGATTATCAGATGGTAAACCAGCACTGAATTGCAAGATAAGTTCCTCTTGGTTATGATATATTATCCTTTTTATATAGCGTGGGACTATTTTGTAAATATTTTGTTTAGAATTTTTACCTAAGTTCCTGAAGAGCTTAGTTTTAATTTTAATCAATTAGCTTTATTTTCCTTTTTTAAAAAGAAATGTCCTTGTTGGGTTGTGGTATAAATGATACGCTGGCTTTGTAAAAGAATTTAGGAAGTATTCCCTTTACTCTCCTATCCGGAAAATTTTCAGTAAAATTGATATTATTTTATATTGGGGGAAGGGTTTTAATTCCAAGTGTGATTTGATAAATATAGGATTAATTATATTTTCTTTTTCTTCATGTGCCATCTTTGGTAAGATGCATTTTTTCTGAAAATATGATCTTTTTAAAAATGCATTTTCAAATTAATTGGCAATTGTCTCTTTAATGTCTCTTATTACCTCCTTAATGTCTGTATGATTTCTAATGATGTTACTTTTTTTAATTTTTGATATTGATAATTTGAGCCTTTTCTCTATTCTTCAGTGTTGCGAGGCATTTATTGACTTTATTAATCTTTTCTCGGCGCCAACTTTGACTTTGTTTATTTTCTCTATTTTATGTTTGATTTTAATTGACTTTATCTTAATTTGTAATCTCTCAGATATGACTGCCCTAGATGATATAAAGTGGCCAGGTGCTGTATTCTGATGATACAGGTATATTGTGTAGGTGACCCAAATATCATGAATTTGCTATCAGTGATCTGATTTTCTGAGATGGTAAACAGCTTTTGGAATCAATTCCAAACCAAATACAATCTTTTCTGAGTTTACAGTTACATTACTAGAAGGTTCAATGTATATTAAAACTGCAAAAAAAAATTTTGTGTGTTTTTATGTATAAAAGATGTTCTACTCTAGGCTCAGAAAATTAAATTTTTCATCTATGTAAGCAACCAATGAGACAATTTAGAAGTTGTGCAGGATGCAGGACAATTATTTGAATGCGTGACATTTTGTATCCCTGACCCCCTCACTGTAGGTTGGTAGCATTTCCGGAACATTGTGACCAAAAAAAGCCTCCTAAAATTTCCAAAATGCCCCTGGGTGTGTCTAACATCCCCATGGAGGACACTGTTATAAGGAGAAATGGTGTGGCAGATTATTTGCACTTTTTCAAGTCAAAGCTGATCTTTAAGTCCCCATATCCACTGTCATTTGGTTTTAACTACTGGGCTCCACTTTGCCTTTCCTGCTAGGACATTTTGTTGCTACTTAGAGATTCCTAAAAACAGACTTCTGCTGTGCTATATTCTGTCAATTCCTACTATATAATCAGGCTCACCTACCCTAGTAATAGCATGATGCTAGTTCAAAGTGTGTTCCCATCTCGGGTGGGGACCTCTAAGCCCCTATAGGGATGCTTCCACCCTATTTAGTCACTTGGGTCCTCCTGGGAAAATAGTAGATTGACTTCCAGTATATACTGAGCCCCTTCATTCCTGCAGATGGTAACTTCGGCATAAAGCCTGATCCCACATTGGGATCAGGGCTGAGTAAATGCACATAAAATCCCGATTGTATTTGGTACTTCGGTACATTGTGTATTTTAGAAGCACTGCCAGGGATGGGTTGTCAATATCAAAATTCCTTCCCTGCCCCCATGCTTTAATCTGCTTTAATGCTTCTGACTCTTTAGGCCCTGTATCCTCCTCCTTTCTGGGGCCAACATGGTGTTTTGTACAAATTACAAAACTGGCCTTCTCTACACTAGTAGCATATTCTAGGATGATGTCAACTCACCAAATTATAGGGCTTGCAGTTCCTAGTACCATAACTAACCTGGGATTTCCCCACTGTCATTCCTGCAACTAATGAGTTTAACTTGTATTTGGTACAAGTTGATACCCTGGAACCCTCAGCTCAGGGACCTGTGACATTGCCTGCATTGAAACTGGTTCTCTCTTCCAACAGGCCAGAGCCTGTTGCTTGCAGCAGTATTGATATATATTTTTCAGTTATACTTTCCTCTCTCCAGTCCTCTTTCTGCTATGACCCATATGTATGAGGGGCATATATAAACAAATTTTAACATAATTATCAAATGATCAGCAAATACCTGGTAAAACTTACCATGAGCTTAGGTGTGGTATAATAAGACAGGCAGACTTGGTGAAACCATCATTTCATTCTCATTTTGGCCACCAGTTGACTCCTTTGGCACATGGACTCTCCTAAATTAGGTGTTTGAAGCAGGAAACGCCAGCAGTGTAGTATACAGTGAGAAAATACACAGAGTGGGGTACTGGAGCATATCAGTGTGTATAAACTGCATAGACACTGACTAAACTTGTTTTGTTTGATTTTTTGTAAATATCTTCTGCACAGTCAGAGCTCTAGTCACCAAACGAAGTATTTCTTATGCATAATCATTGAAACCAGAAATGTAGCCAGATTCTGAATTTGAAACAGGATATTTTCTTCTGGTTTTCTTCATGGGAAATGGCTGACTTTGTTGAAGTAGAATTAGAAAGTCGGAAGCTGATGAAGAAGCTTAAAAGTGTGTGACCTCATGGAATCAAAGATAAATAACACAAAAAACATCCATTACAAAGTTTGATAAATCAGATTTCATATTCACAGTTAAAAAGGGCTACGGAGTATAGTGACATTGGCATTGTAAAGAACTAAGCTATGTCTCAGTTAAAAGTTTTCAGCTGTTCCAAAGCTTCCCAAAATAACCCATCGTGTGGATTCAAGAACTCAAACGCAGAGATGGTTCCAGATTACAGTAGGGGCCGCCATTCCAGACCACATGCCTCTCCTCTCAGTGCCCTTGCTTATTCCCCAACTCAGTCACCAACAGCCAGACTGGACATGGGAGGAAATACTTTCCCATTTGACCAAAGCCTAGTTCAAGGGAGATTGTAGACAAAAAGTATCTATTGCTGTCAAACTTCTGTGGCCTTTTCCCATTATACTGTGTCACCAACACAGGAGAGAACCTAGTATCAAAGTCTCCCATGGAAAGTGAATAAAGTAAATCTTTTTAAGGGGCACAAATAGGAGGATCATGGAGGGAAATTTAAAACATATTGATATTCCATTTCTTGGAATTTCCTTAGTGTAAATTTATGTATTCAAGATACATATTTATAAGAAAGGAAATAAACAAAGATGTGACAGAGAATTGGTTAAGTACATGAGTCTTCTATATAACTGAGTACTATAGTCTTACAAAATTTAATGGAGATCTATACTGTACAACACTGAATATATTCACAAGATAGCAAATGAGGAAAATAAGTTCTGGAATATGCCTGCATATGTTATGCATATGTTCACACAGCATCTGGATAGATATATGTGAATGTGTAATAACAGGTTATTTCAGAATGATGCCTTTTTAGGCAGCACTTTTTTTTTGCTTTCCTAATTCTAACCTCTATGTAATGGACCTGAATTGCTAATATAATAAATATACCTTGTACAGTAAAAGGTATAGTATTTCCCAGTGGCCTAACCTCTAGTCTATATGGAATGGAAGTAGGAGGTCCATAGACTGGTGGAGTGGCCTCCTGGCTTTTCTAACTCTTGCCTAAACTATCAGATCGATGGCTTTGGAAACGTCTGTCCTTACAGTAAATGCCAGATGGGTTGCTGGTAACCTCTTGCTAGGCTTAGCTTTAATTGTAAGTGAAATAGGCTTATTTTATCATCTCATATGAAATCAATTTATAATCTAGATATGGAGTGGGTATCTCTTTTATACAAACTCACTCCCTACTCTAATTTGTAAGGTCTGATATCTTCCTATTTCTCTCTTTTTCTTTCAATATTTTCTATTCAATGTAGACAGGAATACTATCACCACTCCCTGAATTTCATGGTGGAAGTGAAAAAAAAAAAAAGACCTCTTTCCCTAAATGTTTATGTCTTTTAATACAATCAGAATGGGAACATGTGATGTTTCAGAACTATAGAACCTTCTACATGTGTATACTTGTTTTCAAGAGAGACCATTTACCTATTTAATGCTTTATGTTCCACTCAGAGTAATGCTATGTACCTTTAACATTTAACAAGTAAGAAAATTAAAGCCTAGGGAGATTTTTGCCCAGCTAGTAAATGGAAGATCACAAAAAGACTTGAGTTCAGAACTTCTGATTCAAATAATTTGACGTTTTACTACATAGCCGTAAAGAGGGCAAGCACAAACTGCTCAGGAAGCAGTCCAAAAATGGCTGGTGTCAAGCATAGTGTGAGGTTATGTCCATTAACTTTACATCAACATGTTTTATACAACTTAATTATTCACTTCTATTTTCAACTGTAAAATACAAGAGATCCGGAAAAGAAACTATCTCCTGCAGCTTTTGCTTGTATTATAAGTGGCTGGAGAGTGGGGATACTCTGTATTCTGTGTCCTTCAGGACTAAGACAGAGCTGTCTTTTCCCTAATGGCATAATCCGCTGTACTTATGCTTGCATCCTTCTTATTATTAGTTAAGGCATCAAGGTATTAGAAAATTAAAATCAATACTTGAGGCCTTATGACACATTGCCTTAAACTTTAAACAAATAGCCTTAAACTTTAATAAAAATTGTTTTGTCACGTGAGAATAATTAATGTGTACTCATTCACTTATTCCAGGTTTTCCTTCAATAGAGATTAAGCTGGTAGCCTAGGAAATCACATAGTAGGGGTATATACATAAGGAAAAAGATGCCTAAGAAAATTGCTTTATTCAAGGCAAGAAGCAGAGTTATTGGCCATAAGAAATCAGATCTGGGAACAATATTTCCACATATTGAATGCACATACTATGGGCTAGGTGCTCTAGGCATCATCTTGTGTGAACCGTTTTAAAGATGAAGGAACCAAAGTACAGTGTGTTCAATGCAACAAGTTGAGAAATAGTAGAGTCAAGATTTTAAACAATTTGTTTAATTTCAAAGCCCTACTTTCCACGAAACTAAAATGCCTGTATAATCATTCCTGTGATTTTCACAGTGATGCCACATAGTAAATACTGAAAGTTGAGTGAGAGGTTGATAAAAACTAAGCATTATATTCACATATATGGCCAATGGGAATTTCTGCAACACAGAAAAATCCAAAAGACATTAAACTTTTGTTACTATAAGCATAAATCCTGTGTATTCTGCCTTGCAAGGTGTTGTGATATAAAACATTTTAAAATACCTCTTGAGAATAAAGAAGTTCTGTATTTAGTTTTGGACAAATTCCAAACCAAAGGAAATCTTGTGCTAGGGTTTGAAACAAAGTGCTGAAATGATACATGTCCCTTGCTAGACTGGAAACCACAATCCCTTAATTCAAATGACCTCAAGACTTGACCAGAGCGTACTCAGCTGCTTCTTCTGGTTACCTTTTCATGCTGGCTTGTCCTTAATTTAGCTAATGCTCCCCAGATGTATCAGCTGCGGGTCTTCTTTAACCCTTGCTGGTCTTGCAGCACTGACTGCTTTTTACAGACACTGATGGAGAGAAACATATCTTGTAATGAGGAAAAGGGCGCAACTTTCAGGTGCCACCAGGGCAAAGCAATACCGTGCAGGCAAACCCATGAAATGTTATCTGTGAAATTTTCAAAATATACTGAGAGAGCATCGTAGGCCCCCATGGCTTCAACAAACTTATTTCATGTGTATCCTTACCCACATCACATTGTAACTCTAGAAAAAAAGGATTCTTTTCTTCTTAACATAACCACAATACCATGATTGTATCTTTTAGAAATTAGTAATTCCTGAATACTGGCAAATATTCATTGTGCCCATATTTCAATGGTCTCTTTCATGCCACAATTTTTCTAGTTTGTTTGAATACGCATCCAAATAAGACCTACACGTAATGATTGGTATGTGTATGTGTTTGGGTATGTATAATCTTTTCCGTTTCTTTTCACCTATGACTACGCCATCCCTCCAAATCTCTACCCCACACCCCACAGCAATTTATGTGCTGAACAAACTCCATTCTTTGTCCTGTAGGATTTTGCTGGTTGCATCCTCATAGTGTAAACATGTTCATCTATCTTCTGTATTTTCTGTAAATTAGTAATTGGATCTAGATGATTGGTCACATTCAGGTCTAATTTTTCTGGAAATTCTCCTTCATAGAGGTGTGCTGTTACTCCAGTAGTAGGCATCTAATATTTGGTTATCTTTTTCTTTGTGATATTAGCTGTCATTGATGCAAAATGCTTAGATTCATTAATTCAAAATGTGTTGCAAAATGATGATATTCTAATTCTATTATGTCATTTATTTGCTGAAATACCACAATAAAGAAAATTTTACTCTTATTTGGTTACCCAGTGATTCTCTTGTCTATGAGGTTTCAAAATAATGAGTTGGTTCAATAGTTTCTTCCAATGGATGATCAATTATTTTTTTTTACGTATCATTATTAACTCATGGGTTTAAACTTATTTGACGTGTTTCAATCTTTTTCCAATTTTTATCCCCATTGATTGTAATATTGCTTTGTCTTTGACAGTCTTTTTAAGTTACATCTATATATGTATACATATAAATAAATATAATTAAAGAAGTTGTAGCTCTACAGAAAAATCAAGCAGAAAATATAGAGTTCCTATATACTCTCCCCCCATTAACATCTTACATTAGTGTGATACATCTGTTACAATTGATGAAAGAATAGTATTATAATTGTACTATGTTTGTGTTGCATGGTCCAATAATTTAAAAAAAATTTAATCCCAAATTCTTTTGACACAAAGCTAGTAGTCTTTGATAGTTTCCTTTTGACAAGAGTTTCAAAGATGAACTTACATATTTCCTTCCCCAGACCCAGGATTAGCCATTTCTCTGATGAACTATGGTTTCTTTCAGAGGGAATTTGTATTTCAACATTTAAACCTGGGTACCAGGGTACTCATTGCAACTGGGAGTGTGATGGTTAGGCTAATGTGTCAACATGGCCAGGTAATTGTGTCCAGGTGTTTGGTCAAGTGAGCAGCGGCCTAATTGTAATACAAGGACATTTATGGACTTTGGTCACCAGTGAGTTTACTGGGTAGATGGCTGCAAAAAAATGTTTAAATAGTTTTCATTAATCATATTGTAGCTGGTAGTGTTGGTTTTGTTATTCAAAAAATGTTGTGTATACAATGTCTAATTCTGTGATATTATAATCACAATGTCCTTCATGAGCAACATTCTGGCAAGAGAGAAAGGGAAAACAGATGTAAGAAAAAAGAGATTAAGTAAAAACCTTTTAGTACTGAATTTGAAGTGTCAATATAAATTGAAGACATTTACTGTTTAAAAAAACTAGTTTTTAATTTTTCCACTATAAAGACCTATAAATAATACCCCCCACACTCCCTGTATTAGTCAGGGTTCTCTCGGAAACAGAATCAACAGGAGATATCTGTCAATAATATGAGATTTTATAAGAGTCTGTCATGTGACCACCAGTCCTTAAATTGCTATATCTCCAGTCATTTTAGTTGGATTTATACTTGAAAATCAGTTTATCCGGATATAAAATGGATGGTTCAGATTATATTTTCTAGCTTACTCCAGAAGCATAAACTATTCCTATTGAAAATTCTGTGAAAAATCTTATTTTCTTTCAGTTTATTAGTGACTTGGTATTTTTACCCAGATGCCAAAAGTATCTATTTTTTAAAAGACCAATAATTTCATGTGACTTTTCTCAGTTTCTTGTTCTATATTCCTAGGTATGTAATATGCACTTTTTCAATCTGTTCTTTCATATCTTTTTATTTCAGGACAGTTTTGTTTGTAATCATATATTTTTGGTATATCTTTGTTTTTATTGCTTTGGTTTTTTTCTTTTTTTTTTTTAAGATTTATTTTTTATTTATTTATATATCTCCCCCTTGCTGCTTGTTCCCGCCATGTTTGTTTTTGCTTTCGCGTTCTTCTGTGTCTGCTTGTCTCCCCCTGTTGCAGCATCCCGCCGAGTCAGCTCACCATGCGGCGGCTTGTCTTTCGCTCACGGCGGCTTGCCTTGCTTGCGGTGGCTTGCCAGCTCGCGGTGGCCTGTCTTCTTGAGGCGGCCCCGGGAACCGAACCCGGGGCCTCCCATGTGGTAAACCAGGGCTCTACCAATTGAGCCACAACTGGTTCCCTGGTTTTCTTCTTTATGAAGTCTTATTATATGTATGTTATGTCTTCTTTTCCTATCTTCCAAAGGGTTTAATGTATTAGAAATTCCTAGAGGATTGATATCTGAAAAGCCCAACTTTGGGTGAGAAGTGAAATTTTAGGAAACATAATCTAAGGGCAGAAGTTACTGACGAGAGAGTGAGTTGAATGCATATCCTGTATGACTCAGACAACCAATGGGCTGCCTGTTTCCCAGAAATCTTATGTTCTCTTGTTTTCTTAAGTGGTCAAAGAAGAAATTACATGAAATTTTACTATAGCATTTGAGATTATTCAGTTTCCAAAGTAAAGTTTACTAAACAGTCCTGGGGAAATTATTTATAATTCATTGCTAGGCAAAGCTTTGTTTTCACTAAGTGCTGTGTTTCCTTTTCTTGATGAGAGTCACCAATGAGGCTTTTCATTTCTCCCCTGGCTGCTAGGAATATGAGCCAAATCGTGGCTCAGTTTTGCAATAATAAACATTGTTATGCAGAGATCTCTACTGCTGGCATACATGTATTCTTTAACTTAGTCCCAACTTCTATTTCAAAGATTTTAAAATGTTGGGCCCAAAAAACAAGTATGCAGACAATTGTATAAAACACTTAGGTTATTATTTTTAATTTTTTTAATTAGAGAAGTTTTGAGTTTACAGAACAGTCATGAATGCGTGCAGAATTCCCATACATCACCCCACCACCAACACCTTGCATTGCTGTGTGGCATTTGTTACAGATTATGAAAGGACATCCTCAAAATAAAACTACTGATTATGGTCCATAGCTTACATTTGTTATATTTTTTCCATAACACCCCCTATTATTAACACCATGTATTAGTGTTGTACATTTGTTAGAGTTCATGAGAGAATGCTTTCATATATGTACTGTTAACCACAGTCCATCATCCACCGCATGGTTCACCGTGTTATACAGTCCCATGCCTTGTACCATCCATCCAAAGAGATACTCAGTCATTCTCACTTTCATCACAGAGTATTGCAGTCATCGCCTCAATAAATTTTTGAACGTCAAAAAACGTTTTTTTACATTTTTATTTATTTTTTAAATATATTTTTATTAGAGAGGTTATGAACTTACAAAACAATCATGCACACGTGTGGAATTCCCATACAACACTCCTCCACCAACACACTACATTGTTATGGAACATTTGTTATAGATTATGAGATAATATAATCAGACTATTACCGCAATGATCTATAGCATACATTTTGTATATTTTTCTATATGCCCCTATTATTAACACAGTACTTGTTTGACATTGATGCAAGAATAGTGTAGTATTGCTGTTAACTCTAGCCCATAGGTTACATTAATTGTATTTTCCTATGCTTCTCCACATTCTTACCACCTTGCACTAGTGATGTACATTTGTTTTAATTCATAGGACATTCTTGTATGTGTACTATTAACTACAATTCTCATCCACCTCTGGATTCACTATGTTATTCAGTCCCTAGATTATTTTCTAACTTTCTTTCAATCATATACATCCCTAGACTACCCTTTTCAGCCACAATCCCATTATAGACCAGCTGCATTAATTCTACTTGCTATAATGTGTTACCATCGACTCTATCCATTTCCACATTTTTACAGTCAAGTTAATTAAAACTTCTACATACATTAAGCATCAGTACACCTTTTCAGTGCTCCTCTTATCTCCTAATAACCTATTCTCTAGGTTTTAACTCCATGTGTTTATTCTTCATATTTAGTTCATATTAATGAGACCATGCAATATTTGTCCTTTGGTGTCTGGTTTATTTCACTTAACATAATGTCTTCAAAGTTCATCCATGTTATCATGTGTCCCAATTTCATTTCTTCTTACAGCAACATAGTATTCCATTGTATGTACATACCACATTTTGTTTATCCATTCATTGATTGATGGACATTTGGGTTGTTTTCATCTTTTGGCAATTGTAAATAATGCCGCTATAAACATCAGTGTGCAAATGTCTTGTTCACATCAAAGTTTTCAGTTCTTCTGGATAGATTCCTAGTAGAGGAATTGCTGGATCATATAGCATTTCTGTATTTACCTTCCTGAGGAATGGCCAAATTGTCTTCTACAGAGGCTCCACCATTTTACATTCCTACCAACAGTGTAGGAGTGTTCCTATTTCTCCACATCCTCTCCAGCACTTACTGTTTTCTGTTTTTTTAAATAATGGCCATTCTATGTGGCATGAGATGATATCTCACTGTTGTTTTGATTTGCATTTCCCTAATAGCTAGTGATATTGAACATTTTTTCATGTGCTCTTTAGCCATTTGTATTTCCTCTTTGGAGAAATGTCTACTTAAATCTTGTGCCCATTTTTTAATTGCATTGTTTATTCTTTTATTGTTGAACTGTATGATCTCTTTATATAGAATGCAAATCAAACCCTTATCAGATATGAGGTTTCCAAATATTTTCTTCTTGATGAAGTCCTTTGAAACACAAAAGTGTTTAAGTTTGAGGAGGTAAAAAACTTGGTTTTAATATACATGTTTTTTCCTGGGACAGTCTGGATATTTCAACAGATTCTGGTTCTAAAAGGTATCTGTGATAAAAACAAAAGCTAAAACCACTGTTCTCTTTTTCCCTGCCCCCTGCGGGCCGCTGCTGCTGGTGCTTTGCCCTGGCGCCTTTGTGGGCTGGGTTAACAGCCTTTTGAGAGCGCCCGGGGAGCCAG
>PVKH010017936.1:0-15278 GCA_004027955.1 Chaetophractus vellerosus | reverse complement strand
TCTCTCTATTTTTTTTTTTTCTCAATTTCATTTATTTCTGCTTTGATCTTTATTATTTCTTTCCTTTGGCTTGGTTTGGGATTAGTTTGCTGTTCTTTTCCTGGTTCCTCTAAGTGTGCAGTTACATCTTTGATTTTAGTTCTTTTTTAAGGTAAGCATATAGTAGATTCTTCTTTTTCTTCAATTCATTGTTTGTGGAGTCCTTCTCCAGTCTCTAACATCCTCCAAAGTTCTAAGCAAGTAGGATTTGTCCTTTAATCAGCTAATTCTGGGGAAGACTTTTCCAGAGATGTCTTATGTCACCATGTTGATGATGTCACTCTGTCATTGTCTTCAGATTTTCTTTATTCTTTTCGCTATGCAGTAATTTAATCTTAAAACATTTTTATGTAGTTAAGCCCATGAATGTTTTTTTCCTACCTTCTGGGTTTTGTGTCATTCTTAGGCTTCCGTACTCTAGGATTTTTTTATTATCCTGTTTTTTTAATATTAAAATATTTGATTCATAATGAAATTTACTTAAAAGTAAAATATGAGATAAGGGTATAATTTTTTTCTTCATCTTGTTGTCTAACATCATTAATTAAATAGTCCACCTTGCCAGTACTGATTTGAAATGATACCTTAAAGAGTTTTTAATTTTAAGTAACACTTGACAAAATTAAGGAATTTTGAAAGAAAAGGGCCATGTTAGATTGCAATCGTTCTGAATCCTCATTACATTTTAGAATCATCTAAGGCAGTACGTCTCAAAGGTTTTGTTTTTGGTTTTGTTTTTCAGGAGGATTGAACCCAGGAGTACCTGGGAAGCAGGCACTCAACCACTTAAGCTACATCTGTTCCCCTCAAAGTTTTATGTGCACTGAATTACCTAGGAATTTTGTTAAAAATGCAGGTTCTGATTCAGTTGGTCTAGGGTAGAGTGTGGGTTTCAGCATTTGAAACAAGTTCACAGTTGATGCTGAAGCTACTGGTGTGAACCACACTTTAAGTGGAAAGGAGTTAAAGAGCTCTTTAAAATACCAATGTCTGGGGCCCGGCTGTATAGCCCAGGGGATAGGGCGCCGGTTTACCACATGGGAGGCCCTGGGTTCGGTCCCAGGGCCTCTCCGGTGGGGGCGGACCGCTTGAGAAGGCAAAAGCCGCTGTGGGCGGGGCAGAACTGCCGTGGGCAGGGCAAAGCCACCACGGGCAAAGCCACCACGGGCAGGGCAGAGCCGCCCGCAAGTGGGCAAGGCCACCGCCCACCGGTGAAGCTGACTCGGCCTGTCACCGCAGTGGCAGTGGGGGGGACAAAAAGCAGAAAATAAAAAATAAATCTTAAAAAAAAAAAATACCAATGTCTGGTTCCTACCATCAGAGGTTATTATTTAATTGGTCTGGGGTAGAGCCTAGGTATAGATTTCCTAGGTGATACTAATGTACAATCAAGTTTGAGAACCACTTGGTTAGGAGATTTAGGTTTCAACAATTATTATTTTGGTAGCTATTTTTGAGGCATCAGATAAATTACTAGTGCACTGTGTGTGGGTGGCAGTCTTAGAATAATGGTGATTACTGAGGATAATAAGGTGGTTAGGGCTTAGGTCCTTACCCATTACTCCTGCCTTCCCCCCACCCCACCCCCACTCTGTCCTCTCTTCAAATGCTATAGAGAAATGATGAAAGTAAGTAACAGAAATAAATGTCCTGTTACGTCTGTATATTTAAAGTATCTAAAGTTCTTCAGGAGTTACCATGTATTTTTCTACAGGTGGAATGAGATATCATCTACTATCTCCAGAGGATAGAGAAGAACTGGTAGAAGGCACAAGGCCTAGAAGAAAGAAACATGACTACCGAATAGCCCTATTTGGAGGCTCTCAACCACAGTCTTGTAGATATTTTAACCCAAAGGTAACTAATTTTAATTCTTGTTTTTGTTTTCCTGAGTACTGAGCAAATAAATTCTCATCTATCACTAGTAATAAAAAGTCATGCCTTTAGAGGTGTTATAATTTATAGTGTGTATTCATATACCATATGAGTTATATAGTTATCATCTTCATTTTACAGATAAGGCAATGGAGGCTAAGTGAGATTTCAGATGTTTCCATAATTCCTCTGAAGTACTGCATAGTAACCACTGTCAAGGCAAATGGAAAACTAATTCTCCTATCTTATTTCTTTTTTTCGCAACTCCTGGCTTTCATTACATGCCATTTTCAATGAAAAACTGCTTCTGGGATTAGATGGTTTTTCTTTAGTAATTTTTTTTTCTTTAGTATAAAATAGTAGTCATGGGGGAGCAGGTATACCTCAGTGGTTGAGCACTTGGCTTTGTATGTACGAGGTCCTGGGTTCAATCCCAGAAACCTTCTTAAAAAAAGAAAACTCATTTAGAAAATTTGAAAAACCTAGAAAAAAAAAAAAAAAAAGGATAAAATTACCTTTAATCTAGCCATCGGAAATTATCACCAATTTGAATGTGTATTCCAATGTATGTTATGCCATTCGTGCCAGTAAAGCCTGAATCATAGGTATAAGAACACAATTTTTAAAATTAGATCATTATTTATAATTTATAACCTTGAGAGAACCTCTTGTTTCTTAGACCTGCGTATTTTGACTGTGGGAGAGAAAATACCATATTTTGCTAGTATTACGTGTATTGCTGGGGCAGAGCAGATACCACAACCTAAAGATAGCACCCCAAACTTGCAAGGTAGTATCCATACCTGTTGTTGAATGCAGGCACACAATGGGCTCTTTGCTTTTGCAGGCCCTGTTTGATTGACAATAGGTGCTTCATAAGAACAGAGCACCCTACTGACATCAAGATACTTGTCTTGAGGAGCAGATGTGGCTCAAACGGTTGAGTACCTGCTTCCCACATGGGAGGTCCCAGATTTGGTCCCCTGTGCCTCCTTAAAAAAAAAAAAAAAAGATACTTGACTGATACTAATTTCTCTGGATCCTTGGAGGCATTCTTTGTAGTGCTATAGTGGTGACATAAAAGTCATTCATAAAAACACGTGTGGTGATACTGTCAGGGGTATAAAATCCAGCAAAGACCAATCCATATCCAGGATAAGTATCTGTTCCAGGGAGGGCAGATCATTGTCCCTTCCACAACAGAAGGGACCCAGTATAGATAGCCTATTATTACATAGCTAACTGATTCCCTCAAAGTAAGGCAACAAATCAAGGGCTTAAGATTGGGCAGTATTGCTGACCAAGTGGGCAAAGTCCAGTAGTGGGTAGCCACATTGGCCTTAGAGAAGGAAGTCCATTGGCTTCTAGAGCTACTGGCTTATGCGGCTTCTATCGATTTCACTGTGGTCAGTCATAAGCCCACTGAGCAAGCATCGGGCAGACTGGGGAGGGAAGATAGAGTTGCCATCCTATCCACATGATTATTAAGAGATTCCTCTGTAGTTGTGGGCACTCTGTTAAGAATTTATGTGAGACATAAATCTGTGTGTCCTTTCTGGCAGGTCCATCTACAGCAATCTTCCATTCTTATTTCAAGTCATAGTCATCTGGGCAAACCATCAGCTACTGCCCAAGAATTGATAAAAAGAATTGATAAAAATTGACCCTAGACCTTCCTTCCTGTATTAGTCAGGGTTCTCCCGGGAAACAGAATCAACAGGAGATATCTGTCAATAATATAACACCGTGGGGATGCACACGTCCAGGTTCCGCAGAGAGGCTGCAAGCCAGGGGCTCCGATGAAAGACCAATGAAAGGTCCTTGATGAGTTTCTGGGAGAAGTTGGCTATCCAAAGACGAGCTGGGAAATTTTCTCTGAATGTTGAAATCACTTCCCCTTTTAAGGTAGTCAACTGATTGGGTAAAAGCATCATCCATTCTTGATCCAATTTCCCTGATTGATGCAGATGTAATCAGCCATCCATGCAGTAAACTCACTGGTGATCGAAGTCCATAAATGCTCTTGTATTACAATTAGCCCAGTGCTTGCTGGACCTAATACCTGGACACAATTACCTGGCCGAGCTGACACATTAGCCTAGCCATCAAACCTCCTGAAAAGTATAATGGACAATGAAATGAACTGCTTAAAATTTTCCAAATGAGAATATTTTCCTTCTGTATCATCTATCAAGACCATTCCTGAAGGAGCTATAATACTTTAACAATCTACTTTTGGTTTAGTCCTATCAAAAACGAGCCAAGCTCAAGTCTCTCCAGTTTGTCAGCTGATTTATAGGGAATACCTCCACAAAAACATGGCCCTGATGGAGAGAGAAGACAGAGAATCAAGTGAAGGCCTACTGGGTGCAGTCTGTGATTAGCCTGTTCAGGTATTCTGTGCCTTTGGGACCTCCATAAATCCAGTCATGTATTTACATACCACATTATTAGTAAAAGAAATGCTACAGATTCTTCAAACATTATGGTTAGGTAGATCCAGTAAAACTGTTCCACATGGTTTGACTATATGATCACCTGGTATCCCTTGGTTTCAGACATTTGCTGTCTGTCAGAATCTAGTGGTCAGCCAGGAGCTGTTTACTGACAGAATGGTAACTGTTTAAATGAGGTTGGCCTTGCTTCAAAACCTGAGGTGCATGCTCTGTGATCATATTAGGACATGCCTCAGGCTGTAAGCAGTAGCCTAGTCAGCATCTTGATACTCCAAGATCACTGGATGGGGGGGGAGCCGGTGTAGCTTAGTGGTTAATACCTGCTTCCCATGTAGGAGGTCCTGGTTCAATCCCCAGTACCTCCTTAAAAAAAAAATAAATAAATCACTGGATGCCTAGACAACCAAGCCAGACTACTGTAGCCTGTCCCTCTTAGGAAGCTTTCTCCTGTGCTCAATTTTACTTGGCACTTGCAGCTTTTGGGCTTACCCAGTGAAAGTATACAAGAAGGATACCCGTATCTGGAACATGTGCCATCTCTAATATATAGGTGGTGATTGAGGCAGCAAGCTGTCCTTCATTTCCAAGGGGTTATACCAACATGTTGTAGACCAGGGGTTAGCAAACTTTTTCTCTGTAGTAAATATTTTCAGCTTTGTAGGCCATATGCTCTCTGTCACTACTCAACTCTGTTGGTGCAGTGAGAAAGCAGCCATAAATAATACATAAACAAATGAGCGCATCTGTGTTTTGACAAAACATTATTTACAAAAACAGACAGTGGGCTGGATTTGGCCTGTGTGCCATAGTTTGCCAACCCCTGCTATAGAGCTATGGACTCTGAGGTCACCGATACAATATTTTAGGGTCGCTTATATCCTGTCCTATCAAGCCCATGCTTTAACAAGACATTAAGATCCTTTCTATTTTCTTAACTCGACTGAGCAGCATTATGGCATCAATATAGGAGACCAGTATAGAGATACCTTTTGAATGTGAAGTGATTCAGGGCTCCTGCCACTTAGATTATGGCATAGAACTAAAGAGTTGAAAGATCCTTGAGGTCAGACTATGAAATTATTTTACTTTCTCTGCTTGCTTAAAAGAAATTCCATATAAGTCTACTCCATCTGAGTAGAAAGGAAAAGAGAAATACATATTAGCCAAAGTGTTAGCTATATGCCAAGTTTTAGTGGTTGTATTAATCTGGTCCAGTAAGGAAACCACATCTAGTTCTGCTGGAACAATTAGTCATCAGCTAAGCGTTCAGAAAATATTAACATTGTTAAGAACCTAACAGGCACTGGCACTGGCTAAACCTAGGGAATGGAATGATGAGGTGAGCTACCTCTCTGCACTGCTCAAGTCTTTGGTAGAGATTTCATTTCTGCAGTTCCTTTAAGGCAGCAGTTCCTCCAACAGTTTAGTAGAGAAAGAAACCCCCAATAGCCCATAGAATAAAGGATCAACTGCCAGATATCAGAAATATCTCCCCCAAGAAGGGTGGATCAGCTTAGATTGATTGATCGCTATCCTATTTGTACTATCCCTTTTGGGCTGCTATCAGCTCAAACATCCACCTCTGATTCATTCTCCCATCTTTAGAATAGTAGGTTGTCTTTTTACTAATGAAATTTGGCTTCCTTCTGTAGAAGACTGAGTGACTGGCAGGTGCCATGATGCTTCATGGCCTTTCCAATACAATCTTGGATTTAATTATGTCCTCGGTGTGCTTAACTGGTTGATATACCTACACATCTGTTTTACACCAGGTAATATTAAGCCACAATTAGTCTTAATGCTTTAGCAAGACATTAAGATCCTTTCTATTTTCTTAACTCCAGGACTGAGCAGCATTATGGCATCAATATAGGAGACCAATATATAACTACCTTTTATGAATGTGAAGTGAAATTTCAGTGGCTTTTTGTTTTTTAATTTGATCCTTTTGAATCAAGAGCAGGATAATGATAAATGTGCTTTTTACCCCAAGCAAAAACTGAAATTATGGGGCAGTTTAAATTGTAATTCTGCAAACCCTTAGCTTTTAGGTATTGTTAATATTTATACTACATTTATTTCTGAAAGCTGTATTGGGGTGTTGATTTGGGCAGTTTTAAAGCAATTAAACCAAGGTTTGGTAAACAAATGTTTTATTTTAAAATAAAGGAGATTACTATTTTCTTGTATAGAGGAACAAGAAGAATCTTGATTTGATTTACAAGGCAGGGAGCATTACTTTTAGAATAAGGTAAATGTGGAATGACTCTTAGTGCTTTGTTTATCTGTCTTTGGTCTTTAGTTCTAACATTTTCCTTGATTTTTTTTTTTTATTGGACAGTTGAAAAGAGATGCATATTCTACACGAGCCTGGAAGTGAGAATGTAACTTCAGAATTCTCATTTTAATGTCTTGCTTTGCATTTATAAATGACCCATATTTAATTGCTCTTTTGTATACTCAACCACAATTTTTAAAATTTCTGATGGAAAATTTAAGTAATTGAAGAATTAAATACTGATAAAAACTTCCTCATTCCTTCAGTTATCTCTTATCATTACAATATTTATTAAATGTTTCTTTTAGAAATGCCAGCCTCTTCCCTTCTTGCCATAAAAATTCATCCTAAAAAACTTCCGCCATTTCCTATGACTTGTATATAATTTTTTATATGAGTTGATTATTCCTGATTATTTCTAATATTAAAATAATTGGGGAAAACTAATAATAATAATTGGGGAGGCTGGCTTCGTTATATATTATTTCCCTTGATTCTCCCAAAGTGAACATTATTTCATAGTATAATTCAAGTAAACTGCTTAATAAGAATTACTGTATAGGAATTATTTTATTTTTAAATTCTTGTACATAATGTTTTCAGAAATGTTTAAATGGTTTTAACCATCATTAAATGGGACCCATTCATGTATGTCCTGAACCAACCAAAAATGGTGATAGTTTTTGTTGAATTGATCTCTTTCAAAGGGAACATTTTAAGCAGTATTACTTAATTGAATTATCCAGAGTTAAGCCAATATCCCCATAAGTTATTATCTTTAGATATTTATTGGATATCGCTGGTGACAGAAGGCAAATAATTGTATTAATTGTTGACTTTAAAATGATAGGAAAGAAAATCTTAACCTTTTTTCTGAGTATTGACAGAAAAAGGAAATCTTGGGTTGTAAATTGAATTTAAATATTCTTGTTATGGTCCTTTTATAGAGCCTACTGTGCCTCCCTCTTTCTCCCTTCACAGCTGTTTTTAAAGTTTCAAGTGCTTAGAGATTACCAAAAGAGTTATCTGTGTTCAGTGCTTTGTCTATTTCTCTTAGTATTGGTGTTCTCAAATTGTAGAATGGGAATGTCTTTTGATACTGATGCCTTAAATAAAAGTTGACTTAATCTACCAGTTCTTATTCAGACTCTTCCTGTCCTTGAAATGATGAGCTGAGGGCTTAGAACTTTGTAAGGGCCTCAGCTCAATATGTTCATATGGTAGAGAAATGCGAAACTATGCCTTAGAGAAAAGGGAGTTCTGCATATTCCCTGCCAGAACAAGCAAGGAGCAAGACCAGAAAGGTGAGGGGATGAGCCTGTAAAGAAGGCAGAAAACTATATGGTGTCATATTTCATGGGACCACCAGGATCACATAGTTTACACTGATTATGTTTTCTTCCTCCAGACTCTGAAGTAGCCTCATCATTGAGCTTAGTGCCTGGCACAGTGTGGGTACTCAAGTTTGTGAGGATGAATGAACCAGTATAACATTATGTAGCATTTCACAGGCAATTGTCATTTGGTTTTATAGGACTAGACCTAAATATAGATGGGCCCTAAGTTTTGGGGTTGGGGGTAGGGAAAGAAGTTATCTGCAATTCAGAACACATTTTCCTGTTGGAAATGTGGCTTATTAAAATACCTCACAGTATCATAGCCACCTTCTCTTCTCAAATAGACCTAGATTCCCTCACTAGGGAGAAGCATTCCCACCCTGTAATCGGGTTATAAATGGACAATTATTCATTGTGTTTGTCAAGCTAGGATGTGATTTTAAAAGACCATGTGCATAAAGGAAGTAAAACTTTAAAGGAAAATGATGTTACATTTTTTTAAAGTGGCTTTTATAAGAGTGTATCAGTAGTACTTGCTGCCAGTGAAAGCGTTTTATAGAAGCAGTGCACTGAGGTAAAAGGGTGAGCATTGCCAAAATGATCAGGAGCACCTACAGAAACAAAATGAGCAGGAGGCAGTCATCCCAGGTGGATTGGGCCTATAACTGTGTGCCCCATGGGCTGATATTGCTAAATATCATGTGGATCATCATCAGTATTCCTTAAGCTTTCTTAGTTGTCAGTATAAACAACCAGTTGTCAAAACAAAACAGAACAAAAACCAAAAAACGGTGTTCTTTGCAGCTTGTGCACAGTAAGTATTCCTCATCCCTAATAGTTTGCAGGTAGTTTTGATTAGACAGGCCCTCACGTTCATGTGGAAGAAGAGATTTGAACATATTCTAAAGTAAATTCTCAGTTGAGTGCTTTGCCTTCCTAGAATGTCTTCCAAATTAGGAATATTGAGAGTCTCAGTCTATTTCTTTTCAAGCATTGGATTTGTAGTTTTGTCCTAAAATCAACCCCACTGCCCCTTCCATCCCACTTAGGTACAATGCCTGAAGTTCTCACTTTCAGAAATTTGTTTCCTTTTATGTTGTCACTGCATCTGCAACAAACTCCCAGTGAAAATGTGACTAACCCTGGGAGGGATGATAAACTCATTCTTTGTAGGCCACCAGCAGCCATAATTAAAATAACTTAGCAGATCAGCCCCCTAAACAAGGCTCTGAGTGGAAACAGAGCTGCAGGTGTTGGATTGAGGACTCTAAGTGGGGAGGAATAAGGGAAAAAGGAATGGTATCTCTATGTGGTGGTGTTTGAAGGGACTCTAGCCTTGCAAGAAGTAGCTGGAGAGGAGGTACACATGAATGCAAAAGGCTAGAAAATTGGTGATTGGGTATAAGAGATAATCATCAACTATTTAAAACAAAACAGAGATATTGTATGACAGCATATTGTTAGCTGGTTGCAAAAGTATAGTTTAAGCATGTATTATTTTAGCATATATTACCAGTATTACAAGTCTTCAAGAATTTGAAATTTATGGGTCTGACACTTGTGCCAGACACCAACAGAGGATATGAAAGACACGGCCCTGTCCTCAAACTCACAATGCCTGAGATTGCCCACTAAGTGTGACGCAGTTAGCACAGAGTCTGAGGTCAGTGAGGTGCTCAATTGAGCATAACCCATTAGATGTCATGATGTGTGATAGACAGTGATGACCTTGGTGGTACGGAAGATGACAGCTACCTCTGGTTTGGATTTGTCAACAGAAGCTGCATGGAGGGTTTCCTTAAAGGACACTTATTGGTAGAGTTTGGATAGGAAGAAAGAGAAAAGACTTAAGAATATATTGAATCCTGAGTATGAATGCATCTTTTTAGCTTGATAAGTATGATTATTAAAAATTTTCATAAAAGCTCCCAAAAGTATTACTATGGAATATAACTTAACTTTATGTTTTAAGGAGATTAGACATAGATAGAAAAACTGAAGGACTAGGTCTTTCATTCATTAGTCTTTTTTCTTTTGTGAGGCCTTTTCTGGGGAAAGCAGCTCTTCAGAAGAAAGAGCAATGCAAGTCTAGGTAAGCAAGTCAGTTAGCCTTTCTAAACTTCTGATCTAAAAACAAAAAGTTAAAATTTTTGAGTGACTATAAAATGAGAATAGAAATTATATTCACCTGATTCCCTCTTTGTCTTTTCTTTGATATTCATTCACTTCTCAGCCAGTTCCTCCCTGCCATCCTTACGTTTTCTGGTTATCCCATATTTATATGGAGAAAAAAAAGGCTTATTTTCCCCACTTTCTCTTCCTCTTCACCTTCCCTAACTCTTCCAGACCTTTTGGCCATCTTCATTATCTCCTATATCAAGCAGGTCTGTGCATAACAGTAGATATTTGTCCCATTGGCAGGAACATTTTATTAAATGCATACGCTATTGCAGTCTAGGATTTGAGATCATTATTTAATATGTAAAATATTCCTTGCTGTACTGACATTAAAATTTTCATATCAAAATTCACTTAAAGGCTTATCTTCTATTTAGATAACTTTATAGCATATAGATAATTTCCTTCTCTTTATTTTTTAGTGAAAGTGCTGTTATTGTGCACAATATCTGTGTCCAATTACACTTTCAGCTTGAATTTTATTTCATGCTTGAATTTCTATATAATTTAGATTTGAGTTTTGTGTTTTGGTGGTGTGCTTTTAGTTTAAGAGTGGGAAGTAAAAGATTTTGTCACTTTGTAAAGCAGAGTGATTCTTAATTAGTAATTTCCTTTGAGCTGGTGTATGGCCTCACTTCTGACCCATTGCTAACTTTAATCATTAACAACTGTGGAATGCCCAGTTGTATGTTATTTGTTGCTAATTAAGCCTACAACAGCCTTTTATTATCCTGCTTTATTATCCAGCCTTTTATTAGCCTGCTTTACTTGTTGAAGGACTTAAATTTAAATTACACGGGTATTTTCTCTTGATGGTTGATTACTAAATCTCTGTTCTTTCTGGACTTTGGGAGATTTATTTATTTCCAGCAATATTTCTGTGACCATATTGAAAATGGGTGCAACCTGTAAAATTACTTGGCACAATCAAGTTTTTACTTCTGGAACACCAGATTAACTTAATAAATGTGTTATTAGGAAGGAAGGCAAAGACTGTTTGTAATCAATCCTGTGGTTGAAATTCAGCCACATAGAATAACTGTGTTTTTCAATTCTTAAATCTTTTAACTTAGTTTTAATGCCACATTTCTGTTAAAACTTTTATCATTATTATAGGTTTATGCTGTCATAAGTAGTTATCTTCCTTGTACCCATACTTTAGGTATCATTTGTCCAGTTACATTTTTTTTCTGTTTAAAAAAAAAAACAACACATGTTCATTGTAGTAAATTCAAATATAACAAGATATAAAGAAGAAAGCCAGAGTGCTCCCAATGTCTGAAGACAGTCATCATTAGTTTAGTGAATGTTATTTCAGTCCTCACATTTTTACATATGTGGGATCATACTATAGATATTATTTTGCAAACCTTTTTTACTTGCACATTATGGAGTTATTTCCTACATTAATAAAAATATGCTTTTGACAGGCTTCATAGTATTCCATCATTAGGATATACCATAGTTTATTTAAAATTTGCCTTCATGATGAACATTTGTCCTATTTCCAGGTTTTTTCTGTTAAAATATCCCTATAGTGAAACACCCTTGTACCTGCCAACTTGGCACACTTGTCCAGTTTTTTTCTTAAGGGTAAATTCCTAGGAGAGGAATTTCTCTAGCAAAGGATAAAAATGGAAACTATTTGAATTTGACACACACAAATAAGATGATACCCTGGCTCCCAACACCAGATACTGTTTGTTGATTGATCGCAGGTTCCCCTTGTTCTCAGTGGTTGGTGCTGCCACCAAGGGAGCCACAGAAATATCAGTGGTAACTGCAGCCACCACAGGACTGGGAACCATAGTGACAAGAAACCAGTTGGAGTCACTGTAATTTAAAAATAGAGCTGCCATGAGGAACTGGTCCAGACTAGGAGCAAGGTGCAATATCCACAGTCTTCTGACCTTTGGAAGGTCAAAAATGAAGGTAGCCCAGCTGGATGAGCTAGATAATTATTTTCTACAAATGTGGCCCATCACCCAGTAAAATCATCCCCTTCAGTATGTTGCGTCCTGGGCCAAATACTACACAAAGACGAGGAGAAAATCCCCATTTTCACAGAAGCTATGCTTTTTATGGCTAAGCCTTGTGTTTTTAAGTGGTAAGATGTAGAGATTGTGCAGGACCACTGAGGCCATCTGGCCAACCTCCTAATTTTTCAGATGAGGCTGTTGAAGTCCAGCAATGTCAAGTCAAGTGCCCAGAGTTACTTAGCTAGGAGCACCACAGAGACAAGAAAAGCCCAGCTTGCTCTACTCCAGGTCCAGTGTTTTTTCTAGTAGGCCATGTAGAAAGATTTTTAGAGAAGCAGGGCAATATAGGGGTTAAGAGTTAAGAGCACAGCTTTGGAGTCAGGTAGATTTAGATTTAAATCTTGGATAATGTTTTACAAGGTACTTAGTTTCCTTATCTGTAAAATGAGGATATCACCTCATAGGGTTATTGAGGAAATTAAAGAAGATAATGCTTTAAGATATTTCAGCACAGTTCCTGGAAGGTAAGTGCTCAGTAACTAATAAAATTCATAATAGTTTTTTTTTTTTCAGTTTCGTTTTGTTTTAGGAGGTACCAGGAATTGAACCCAGGACCTCGTATGTGAGAATATAGTGAGCAGGCGCTCAATCACTGAGCTACATCCGCTCCCCCATAATAGCTATTTAATGATACATCCTAAATCATTTGCATCCTATAATCATTGGATTTTAAGGTTGAAGGGGAGGGGACCTTAGATATCAGTCTTTTTGATTTACAGATAAGGAAGTTATGACTTAAGATGCATAGCTCCTCCATACAGAGTCTAGTTTGGAGCCTATGTTTCCTGGGTCCTTTGAGTTAACATTCTTTGTGACCTTCTGAAATAAATGAAGCCTAAAGTGTTTCTGTGTATTGTTCAGGAAACGTCTAGAAATATTCTGGCATCTGGCATAAACTTGCTTTCTATGTGGATCATCACCATAGTTCTGTGATTTTTTTAAAAATAGTGCCGAGAAACTAAGGTAAATCAGATAATGGCTTAGGAGAAAATACTTATAAATTGATCATCTTAAACTGAGATTGGATTGGCTCCCTGTGGTTTTGCAAGAAGTCTTAATTTTTTTTCCATTTTGTTAATTTTACTTTCCTTTTTTCCTAAGATGCTGCCTTCCCTAATTTGGCTTGGTTTTCTCCCAGAATAATCCAAAATAAAGTTCTCAAGTTTTAAAAATAAAAAGTATTTTGGTTGTCTTGATTACTAAAATCTCTATCTATAGTATTTCTGTTCTTTGAAGATCCATGTATGTTCACATACAGATTATATAAAGTGAGTCCTCACTCTCAAGGAAAATAGCAGGCTCATGTTTTTGCCTTAAGAAATTTAGAGAAAATATTAAAGCCCCTCACCTGAAGAAGCTTGCTCTTGGGAGCAGTAAAACCTATTGTACTACAGCTAGAAAACAACACAGTGCAAGATATAATGGATGCTTAATCATCAAATCCAGAGTTTGTTCTGGTAGGGATTGAGAAAAAGGAAATGAGAGAAGCCTACAAAAAGGAAAGGGGTCTTGAGCTTGAAAACAGTATAGAATGTGGCATATCACAGCAAAAGCAAGAAAAACTGACAAAGGGCAAGGCAGACAGAACTTTATACATGGATGTTCTTCATGAGTATACATATATGAGTGATGTGTCAAAACTTAAGGAATCTTTCTACCCAGGCTTTCTAATACTCACATTACTTATCTTCTCAATACTTAAGCACAGAATCTTGCATAGAATAAGTACTCAATAGAACTTAACTGAATTAAATTATGTTTTTAGGTTAACAATTCCCTGCCCACACATATACACTTTCTCAGCTCTACTCTAATACCACTATTCCTCCATTTTGCTGCCAACATGAAAACTGCTTGTTCCTCCAGCTTACACTGTAGCCTAGTAGTGTAGCAAGCTGCACATAATTGTCCCTCCACCTGGGCCTCAGGCTAGGAGTGGTCTCATCACTAGGATACAACCCCAGCACTCATACCCATTGAACTGACAAGCCTGACTTCCCATCTATTTTTTGCCCTTTCTCCTTCGCTTCTGAACTACATGCATTACCTCCTAGTCGGTATAACCACTTATTAGAGAACAAACATCAAATACCTTCTCAGTACTCTGTTTTGGGTGAGAAATTAAATAAGACTTCCCAGGGGAAAAAAAGGTCAGTCCTACACACACGCAGCCAAAGCCAGGTATGTTCAAACATGGTTGTATTTAAACAAATTTAAAACATTAAATTTTAGCTGAAATAAAGTCTTATTTTGCATTCTAGGTAAGAATTCTTAAAAAGAACATTTCACTTCTCTGCATACAAGATGAACTCTTAGGCATTATATTGTAGTTAGTATTTATCAACCTTACTAGTGTCTGACATGTGCAAGCACTATGGACAGTATCTGGAGAGTTGGAAAAGATTTTTAAAATTGAGGATTTCAAGAGAAATTGTAGCCCAGATTGCAAGTAGATAAATGCTTGTGCCTATTCCTATGTCACGTACACACATCTAGATAAGTTTGTTTTTGTTTTTTTTTTCTCATTGTCTGTTTTTTCTTTAGGAGGCACCAGGAACCAAACCCGGGACCTCCCATGTGGGAGATGGGCACTCAACTACTTGAGCCACATCTGCTCCCTGCTCATTTGGTTTTTTGCTCATTGTCTGTTGTTTTTTCTCATTGTCTGCTCATTGCTTTTGCTTGGTGTCTGCTTGTTGTCTGCTCATTGTTTATCTTCTTTAGTAGGCACTAGAAACTGAACCCGGGACCTCCCATGTGGGAGGCTATTACCACACTCTTTGGGATTATTTCATTCTTTAGAACTTCATATACTATTGTTTAAATGCTTAAGGGCTTCTGGCTAAAAGATAAGGTGGTTGTGTTCTTTTTTTAAAAATCCTGGCTCCCAATGGCTGTTATTTTTTATTTTATTTTTAACAGATCTTGGAGATCACTCAAAAGAATCTATGACCAACTTTCTCATCCTGAAATTAATTAAGAAGAGCATGGAAAGATAATATTCCTAAGGATATCTTTAGAAATTATGGAGAAGTTCCTATATTGCTCCTAATAAAAAATATCTTCTTTTTTTTTT
>PVKH010017935.1:0-15288 GCA_004027955.1 Chaetophractus vellerosus | reverse complement strand
ATACACTGGAATCATATAATAGCAGATTTGAGGAGGCAGAAAAAAGGATTGGTGAGCTTGAAGAAATGGCCTCTGAAAGTGAACATACAACAGAACAGATGAAGAAAAGATTGGAAAAACTTGAACAAGGTCTCAGGGAACTAAATGACAGCAAGAGATGTGCAACATACATGTCATGGGTGTCTCAGAAGGAGAAGAGAAGAGAAGGGAAAGGTAGCAGAAGGAATATTTGAAGAAATAATGGTAGAAAATTTCCCAACCCTATTGAAGGACATAGATATCCATGTCCAAGAAGCACAACATACTCCCATGTGAAAAAATCCAAACAGACCAATTCTGAAAGTATACTAATCAGAATGTCAGGTGCCAAAGACAAAGAGAGAATTCTAAGAGCAGTAAGAGAAAAGCAAGGCATAACATATAAGAGATACCCATAAGATTAAGGGCTGATTTCTCACCAGAGACCATGGAGGCAAGAACACAGTGGTATGCTATATTTAAGATACTACAAGAGAAAAACTTCCAACCAAGAATCTTATGTCCAGCATCCTTGTGTTTCAAAAGTGAGGGCGAGTTTAGAAAATTCACAGATAAACAGAAAATGAGAGAGTTTGTAACCAAGAGACTTGCTTTCCAGTAACTACTAAAAGGTGTGCTACAGCCTGAAAAGAAGAGAGAGAGGCCTGGAAAAGAGTCTAGAAATGAAGGTTATATCAATAAAAGTAACTAAAAGTGTCAAAAGAGTGCTGAAAATAAAATATGACAAATAAAACAGATATATTCAGGAATAAACTTAACCAATGATGTAAAGCACTTGTATTCAGAAAACTACAACTCATTGTTAAAATAAAGAAAGACCTAAATAATTGGAAGAACATTCCATGCTCATGGATTGGGAGGCTAAATATCATAAAATGTCATTTCTACTCAAATTGATATACAGATTCAGTGCAAGCCTGATAAAAATTCCACCAGCATTTTTTAAATAAATGGAAAACATGATTATCAAATTTATTTGGAAGGGTAAGGGGTCCTGAATAGCCAGAAGCATCTTAAAAAGGAAAAGTAAAGTTGAAAGACTTTCATTTCTGGACTTTACTTTACTTTACCACCTAGCTACAGTGGTAAAAACAGCATGGTACTGGCATAAAGACAGACACACAGAACAATGGAACCAAATTTATGGCTCAGAAACATACCCTCATATCTATGGTCAAGTGATTTTTGACTAGCCTTTCAAACACACCCAGCTTGGGCAGAATAGTCCATTCAACAAACGGTGCTGAGAAACCTGGATATCCATAGCAAATGAAGGAAAGAGGACCCCTATCTCACACCTTATACAAAAATTAATGCAAAATGAATTAAAAAACCTAAATATAAAAGTAAGAACCATAAAGTTTCTAGAAAAAAATGTAGGAAAATATCTCAAGACCTGGTGGTAGGTGGTGGATACTTAAAGGATAAAAGGGGAGGACTGGGCCCGGCTAGATAGCTCAGTGGATAAAGAGCGCGCTGGGATACCACATGGGAGGCCCCAGGTTCGGTTCCCGGGGACCTCTCCTAGCGGGCAGACCGCCTCGAGAATGGCAAGCCGCCATGGGCAGGCCAGAGCCGCCGTGGGCAGGTCAAAAAGCTGCCACGGACAGGGCAAAGCCACCACGGGCAGGGCAGGTCACCCGCGAATGGAGCGCAGCCAGCCACCCGCGAACTGAAGCAAGAGCCGCCCGTGAATAGAAGCAGAAGCCGCCCACAAGCGGGGAAAGCCGCGCCTGCGCAGTGACCAAGTCTCGGCGCGTCGCCGCAACGGGGGGGAAGGGGAGATATGTAATAAAATAAATAAATCTTAAAAAAAAAAAAAGGGGAGGACTGAGAAAGACTACTGATATTTGATGTGTGTGGAAGTTTTAATTAGCTTTACTGTAAAAGTGTGGGAGTGTACTGAGTTGGTGGTAACACATTACAGTGGGTAACAGCTGGTTGTGAATGGGGATGAGGCTGAAGGTGATGGTCTAGGGATGTAAATGCCAATTGACAGAACGCTAGAGAATAATCTAGGGACTGAATAGCACAGTGAACTCAGAGGTGGATGAGAATTGTGGTTGATGGTACAGACCCAAAAGTGTCCTTTATGAGCTACAACAGATGAACATCACTGTTGCAGGGTGGTGGGAATGTGGAGAGGCATGGGAAAAATGCAACTGGAGTGAACTATGGACTGTGGTTGGCAGTAATAATATAATATTCTTGTTTCTATGCCAAAGATGTACTGTGTTAATAACGGGGGAGTATGAAAATGTGTGCCAAATTTACACTATTTAGTTGGTAATAATTGGATGATATTAACTCATAATCTGTAACAAAAGTTCCACCATGGTGGGATGTGTTGATAGAGGGGTGTTGTTTGGGAATTCTGCACATGTGCATGATTGTTTTGTAAGTTTACAACTTCTGTCATAAAAATATATTTAAAAAGTAATAATAGGATGGCTTGGGGGGAAATACACCAAATATAAGGTAAGGACTATAATTAGTCATAAGTCTTTGACAATATTTTTCCATAATTTGTAACAAATATATAATGACAATGCAAGGTCTGGAGGTTTGATTTAAGGGACCCCTGTATGATGTTATGAATGTTTGCTCTGTGAGTTCACAACTTTTACTATACACTTATTGTTTATGTATATTCATGTATAAATGATATAATAATAATAGGGTGGGTTAGGGGGGGAAATACTTTGGTTAGTAGCAATACTTTGAGGATGCTCTTTACCATTAGTTAAAAATTTTTCACAACAATGCAAGGTATTGGTGGTAGGGTGAGGTATGAGAGCCCTGCATAATGTTATGTATGTTAGTTTTGTAAGTTCACAACTATTGCTATACACTTATTGTTTATGTATGTTCATGTATAAGTGCTATACTTCAATAAATTTTAAAAAATGTTGGACATATAATAAGTGTCCAAAATTATATATTGAATGCATGAATAATATAATACAGAATTCCTTTAGGGATCACAGAATGAAGATGAAAACACATTTATTAAGCCTAGATCCTATGGATAATATAAATCATCTTAACCATCCCTTTATTATTCCCAGCATTATATAATCAAGTAGCCCTTGCCTAGATAGTCTAATGATATTTTGTCATATTAAAGGATTAGTAGTGACTTCCCCACTTCTTTTTATTTTATTTCATTTTATATTATTTTAGATTTTCTTTTATTACTTACAATTTGTACACCAAGAAATCTAATAGATAAATCAGATAAATATGGAAAAAGTGGTCCTTGTGTAGACAAAGGAATAGATTAGATCTAGGTACATGGGTCTGATCTGCCCTTTGGAAGATATAAAATCAGTTTGAAACCTTAGAGGTCTTTCCGTTTCATATAACAATTGTAAAAGTGCAGCACTGTATTGAATATTGAGATACCCATGGTTATTAATATCAAAGAGATTTCTCAGCACTCAACTTGATTATTTATCTTGTAAGCTTGGTTTTATGTTTAATTAAGTCAATTTCATATTGAAAGACATAATTCAAAATGTTAATGTAAAGGAGATAAAAATTATACACGCATCCCAATAGAAGATTACACTCAATACCAATTTATGATTAAAACTCCTAGAAAAGCTGGAATAGAAGGACCATGTCTCAATCTGATAAATGGTACAAGCAATAAAAAATAATGCTTCAAAATATTGAAATCTTTAGACCTGATATTAGAAATGAAAAGGAATCTTCACTTTAGCCATCATGTCAGGGGAGATCCTAGCCAGAGCAATATGGGGGAAAATGAAATAAAAATTATAAGTGTTGGAATCAGGAAATAAAATCTTCAGTAGTGCTGACAACTATGTGCTTACATATATTTCAAAATAATTTCCCAATGAAAATTTCAAACCACGGCAACAAAAGTAAAAAAAATAACAGCGTGTTTTAACAATAGGATAAAGAATCAAATACATAGACTAACTGTAATGAAATATATAGGATAAGCATGATCTCTACACCAAAGTTATTAAACATTATTGAGTGAAATTGGTGGAAAAAACTAAATTAATAAAAGGATATTTCAAGTGTATGTGTTGGAAGTCTTATCATAAATATGTCAATTCTCAGTGATTTGATCTATAGTTTCAATGCAATCTTTTTTTTTTTTTTTTTTTTTTTCGGGGCGCCGGGACCAACGATCACCAGCTGCCCTAGTAGCAAAAATTATGCTTCTGAAATCTCTTGATGTCGATTCCGCACGAAGAGCAAGCGAGGCGCCCTACGTGTGCCACTCACGACAGAAGCCCTTTTTTCAATGCAATCTTAATCAAAATCCTAGCAGGTATATTTTCTGAAAAGTAACATGTTTATACTAAAATTTACATAGAAAATACAAAGAGGAAAGAATAGCCAGAAAGAGCCAGGTTCAATACAATTGGAGAGATTACACTTTGAGATGTCCAAATCCATTATTAACTTACGGCAATTAACAGAATGTGTTTTTGGTGCAAGATAGATACATAGGATTATGGATCATTTAGAGAGTTGAAAATATGTACAATATGGTCACTTGATTTTTGCCAAATATGACCCTGAATTATAGTATGAGAAATTTTCTTTCCCAGAGATCAGTGAGCTTTTTATATGAAGTGCCAAATAATAAATATTTCAAGTTTTGTGAAGCATAGAGTCTCTGTTGCAACAACTCAATTCCGTTATGTCACCAAATTACTGTCTGCGTAATACAACTTTATTTGTAAACACCAAAATATGAGTCATTCAATTTTCAAGTTGCTTTTGATTTTCTCAACTATTTAAAATGTCATTTTTTTTCTTAACTCACAGACCATATAAAAACAGATGGTTAGCCAGATATGGCCCATTGGCCTTATTTTGCAGATCACTGGAGTTTTCAAAAAGTTGTGCTGGGTCAAATGGGTTTGACAAGGGAAATAAACGTATCTTGACACATACTTGACACCATACACAAAAAAATCAATTCCAGTAGGATTGTTTGCCTAAATCTGGAACATAAGTGAATAGAGGTTTTATAAGTTAGCATGATAGAATATCTTGAGTACTTGAAGCAGGCAAATAGCTGTCTTTTAAAAAAGATGATATCATGGAAATATTCAAAAATTCCAATATTATAGAGAAGGGTACAATGAACCTGATCACAACTTCATCCATTTTCAGTATAAGAAGGATGGATTCCTCCATATGCCAATCAACTGCTCAGGCAGGCTTCAAAACACTATTTTTAAAATAGGGATCAAATTAAGATCTATCGCTTATGATTGTTTTAAGGTGTCTCTTAAGACTATTTGATCTAAAGATTCCGTACATGATTTTTCCTTGAAACTTGTTTTTCTTAATGTTTTGAAGGGACTAATGATTCCTGTTACAATAGAATTTGCTTGGTAGAGTTTCAAGGTCTAGATATTGCTGATATAACTTCGGTGGTGTTTAACAAATTATTCTGTCTTTGTACTTCCTCTTTATTAATGGTTTGTTCAGATCACTTTCCAGTTTGTTCATTTTTTGTAAGACCAGCTCATATGCATCATTGCATGCTTTCTTCTGGATAGGTAGGAAGTACAGTGTTTCACTTTGTGACATTTTCACCTGCACATGACCATTATCCAGATGCATTAAGTCATGAGGCTTTATAGAAGTTCGTATTCTAATTTTGACATTTCTTTTTCTTTATTAGTTGTAACTCATCTATAAAGGAAAATGTCTTTTTAAGAACTAATAATTATTTGGTGCTACAAGTTTATAGGAAAGTCAGGATAAATGCTTGATTCTTTTTCTTAAATTCTTTCCTAGCATCCTCCAGTGCTGATGTATTTTAAACATTATAATGAATTACTGGTTTCAATACTTTTATGTATGTAACCCATTGATGTTGTTATCCTTGCTGATGTTTAATTTCTAATCTTTGCAAGTGGAAGTTTATTGCTCCCTTTTCCCCCTTCCTCTTTAGCATGAAAATATTTCCCAAGTCCATCTTTTATATTAATGAAATCTGTGATCAGCCATTTCTCCAAGAAGCAATTATTCCTTTTATTGAAAAATGTTATTTTAGAAATCACTGAAAGTATCATTTTTATAGGACAGGTGATTATTTCTAGGCCTTTTCACTGGAAAAACCTAGGATTTTGTTAAAAGATAAAATTAACCATAAGATTACACTATTACTTTCTTTTTTTTAATCTCAGAATTTTATTTTATTTTATTTTTTCAATTTTTAATCAAAAATTTTTTTAGGATACATCAATTACATAAATGCTACACAGAAATTCCAGGAGTACCCATATGCCACCCCCCACACCTCCCACAACCCCCCACATACACATTCCTCATCAGTGTGGCACATCACCTGCAATAGATATACACATTTTGGGGCTTTGCCACCAAGCATGGACTACAGTTCAGACTGTAGACCACCCTCTCTCCCACACAGTTCTGTGTGATTCATAGTGATATAAAATGGTCTATATCCTCCATTGCAACATCACCCAAGACAATTCCCAAGTCCCAAAAAAGCCCCCATATTACAACTGCCCTTCCCTCTCCCTGCCCCCAAAACACCCAGTGGCCCCTGGCTGCACATAATTTTGTAATTTCTTCCGTTGCGTGAATCACAAGTCTATAACAGGACACCAAAAAGTCCACTCTAGCCCATAGCTCTTCCCCCAATCCCAAGGAGTATATTGAAGGTTTTTACTGAAGTTCTTCAATCCTATCCATTCTCAAAAGTTATGAAAAGGGATAGAAATTCAGTAATTAACACTTTCTACAAAATTATCATTGTGCATATAGTCTGTGTGTATATTCTTTATTCTTGGTAACAATATACAAGTTTTGTTAAGGTGAGAGTAGTGGGGAGAAGAGGATGGGAGTACCATGCCTAATTGGTTTGTTTTCCAGATCCCTAAAGTAGGGCTGAAAGGAAAAATATTTTATTCAGATAATAATATAAAGCATAAATGACCAAGGGAATCTATTGAGTAATTGCTGACCTGAGAATCATATATTAAGCCTCCCATTATATACTGAGTGGAATAGCTAAAATAGGACTGTACATCTAGGAAGTGATCACCTAGCTGTATTTGAACATTCTCCTGGTAAGCTCAGGTGGGTTATCCTAGAGAAAGCAGCTTCAGGGTCTTAAACCCAGAGAGGGGAAACAGAAAAAATTCTTGGGTGAAATCCAATGTTCGTATTGGAAAGAACAGTAAAATACCAAGTCTAAAGGCCCAGGGAGAAATAGCTCTGAAACAATGAGTATTTTTGGCTTACCTTTGTGTTTATTCATTATGGCTATATGCATTTGCATCAAAGAGCCACAAACAAACATTAGAGTATAGCAGCATCATTGAAAATTATAAATAAAAGCATGATATAAAATACTTGCGTTATCTACAACTGCTTATATCATTCTAATTAGAATCCACAAATATCTTAATTTTTCTATGAGCAGATTTTAATTCATTTATCTGTAGCTTTCTATTATTATAAGATTAGACCCTATGTTCAAAGTCACTATCGCTTTTTATTATTACCAATATAATTATTTTACTGAATTACTGAATATCACTTTGGTGATGTTTTCCCAGGATTTTACAAATGGATTTAATGAGGATTATATCTCTAGTTTTAATAATTTTATATTAAATTATTCAGCCATATTAAGGTCTCATTAGTAAAGAAACTAAAAATTAAGCATGAAATTGCATCAAAATATGATTTCTAAATATTAATCTTATATACTTTTTTATACTTTTTTGGAGTTCTTTTTAATTTCTGCAAAGAAGTAAATTGTTACTAGAGACAAAATTCAATTAACATTCTAATCCATTCATTTTTACTAGTTTGTTGAATATAAGTATCTTTAAAAACATCTAAAACTAGTTGTTTCTCGTAGATACAGAAGTTAACCCTCAGAGAATATATGCCTTTAACAAGAACATAGTGCAGTACAACGTGATTAAAGAACTTCTGATTCCAGACTTTTTCATGATTTCATTCTGTCTCTAAATAGATCAAGCTTTATTTTTCTCCCACTGTAGGGTATTTGGAAAACAAACTAATTATACTAATAACTGCAATATTTAGCACTTATCATGTGGCAGGCATTAATTTAAGTTAGAAATCTTAACTAATTTTATGCTCTTAACAACCCTATCATTGAGTGCTTTCCACAGAGAAGTTAAGTACCTCACCCAAAATCATACTGCTAGTTGAGTGGCAAGGTCTGAGTATTAGCACAACTATCGAGGCCATGATCTTAGTCACTGCACTTACTGCCAGCAATTTTGCTTATTTGTGGAGCTTTTTTTGTTAGGATTAATTAGCTTAGCTTTTATGTTTACCACCAACACTATTTTATTGTGTTTCTGCAATTGTCTGAGGTAAAAGGACTATATGTTTTTCCCAATTTGCTATAAAAATAATTTCCAGTCTGAGAGAATTTCATGATTTAAACAAAATTCAGAAATCCAAACAAAATGAAAGTTTTATACTTGATTATAAACAAAATACAAAGGATCTGGGATAAAATATACTGGTTTTGAAATGCTGATTAAATCACTTCACGCAGCCATGGTTAAAACTTATACTTTCTTTGATTGACCATTCTTGGAAGTACGAGATGCTCCAGGGTTCTTTTCCCCTACAGAATCTTTGCACACCTAGCAAAAACAGGTAGAGCCATCTTCCTCAGGGTTACAGAAATGGGGCGGCCATCAAATAAAAAAAAAATTTTAATTAAAAATGCTAGGACACAGCCAAGATGCTCAATGAACTCCAGTCAGAATAAATTCAAAGTACACACAATGCAGCATAATGAAAAAGTAAATTGTTGAAAGCCAAAGAAAAACAGAATTCTGGAAGCTGCAAGAGTGAAGCAAGGTGTCACATAGAAAGGACTCCCAAATGTTGAAGTGCTAATTTCTCATTGGAAGCCATAGAAGCAAGAAAGCATTGGAAAGATGTATTTTAAAAAAAATTGCTAAACAAGAACTCTATATCTAACAAAACCATCTTTCATAAATGAAGGAAAGATTAAGACATTCCCAGATAAGCAAAAACTTGGGATTTTGTACCAGTTATGCAACACTAAAGGGAATTTTTCAAGTTGAAACAAAAGGACACTAGACAGTAGATCAAAGCTACAAAAGAGATAAAGATCTCTAGTAAGGTTCACCATATGAGTAATTATAAATGACAGTAGTATTGTATATTTAGTTTGTAACTCTACTGTTTACTTCTTTTTAAAAAAAATCAATTTATTTTTTAAAGATTTATTTATTTATTCCCCCTTCCCTCTCGCTTGCTGTCTGTGCCCATTTTTTTTTTTTGCCTTCTCTTCTCATTTTTCCCCTCCAGGCTTCACAAGGATTAGATCCTAGGGACCTCCAATGTAGGAGAGAGGCACCCTGTCACTTGTGCCACCTCAGTTCCTGGTTTCTGGTACGTCTCGCCTTGACTCTCTTCTGTGTCTCTCTTTTGTTGCATCATCACTTTGCTGTGTGCACAGGCCTGGCTGGCCTGCAAGCCTTTACCAGGAGGCCCCAGGGATTGAACCCAGGTCCTCCCATATGGTAGACAGAAGTCCAAAAGTAGGGAAACCACATCCGCTTCCCTACTTTTACTTCTTACAAGATCTAAAAATACAAAAACATGAAATGTAAAGTTATGCTTATGGTTTTGGACACATAATGTATAATGTTATAATTTGTGACAAGCACAACAAAATAGGGGTGGGAAAGAGGAGTATAGAAACAATGTATGTATATGCTATTGATTTTAAGTGGCTATGAAGTCAACATCACTCTAATACCAAAGTCAGATAAAGATCTAGAAAAAGTATAACAAAGTTGGACAAGTCCATTGTCTGGTTTTGAAACTTATTACAAAGCTACAGTAATCAAAACACTGTGGTACTGGGGAAATGATAGATAATGGAATAGAATTGAGAGTCTAGAAATAAATCTTTGCATCTGTGGCTAATTCATTTTTTTTTTTTTTGTCAAGGGCAGTAAGTTCATTCAATGGGAAAAAGAATAATCTCTTCAACAAATAGTTTTGGGAGAAACAGGATATCCACTTGAAAAAGAATGAAATTGGACCACTGTTTCACACCATACATAAAAGCTAATTCAAAATGAATCAAAGTCTTAAATATATGACCAAAGCTATCAAATTCTGAGAAGGAAACATAGGGGAACATCTTCAGGATCTTATTAGGCAATGATTTCTTAGAGTTTATACCTAAAGCTCATAAAACCAAGCAAACTGTAGATAAATGACTTCATAAAAATTTTAAAAAACTTTGTATATCAAGGATATTATAAAGTGAAAATACAACTTAAAAATGGGAGACAATATTTGGAAATAATACTTTTGGGTTAATATCCAGGATATATAAAGCACTCCTACAACTCAAGAACAAATGAACAAAAACCCAATGGAAAAACAGGCAGAAGACCAAATAGACATTTCTCTAAAGAAGATATACAAATGTCCCATAAGCATTGCTTAACATCATTAGCCATTAGGGAAATGCAAATCAAACCATCATAAGGTACCAATTCACTCCCAATAGAATGGCTATTATAAAACAAACAAACAAACAAACAAACAAACAAACAAACAGGAAATAACAAGTGATAGCCAGCATGTGGAAAAATAAAAATCCTTGTACATTACTGAAGTGAACTTAAAATGGTGCAGCCACTGTGGAAAGTTCAGCAGCTCATCAGAAAGTTGAAAAGACATGGCAATCCCATTTTTAAGTATATATCCCAAATAATTGAAAGCAGGACTTTGAACAGATATACTTTGTAGAAGTATTCACAATTGCCAAAAGTGGAAGCAACCCAAGTGTCCATGAATGGAAGAATGGATAAACAAATGTGGTATATATATACACAATGAAATATAAAGCATAAAAAGGAATGGATTTCTGACATATTATGTAACATGGATGAACGTTGAAGACATCATATTGAGTGAAATAAGCCAGACACAAAGGACAAACATTTTATGATCTAATTTATATGAAATCATTAGAATATGCAAATTCATAGAGTAAGAAATTGCCATACAGATCACTAGTGCCTACAAGTAGGTAGGGACTGGGGAATTAATGCTTAGTTGATACAGAGTTGCTGTTTGGGGTGATGGAATAGTTTTGGTGTGCATGGTGGTGATGGTGGCATAATAGTGTGAATATTACCAACATCACTGAATTATATATTTGAATGTGGTTAAAAGGAGAAATGTTAGGTTATATATCTTACCAGAATAAGTATAATAAATAAATAATATTTTAAAAATATGTAGAACTGTACAATACAAATAGTATAACTATATTGTTTTATCAATTGTAACAAAGGGTCACATTAATGCAAAATATTGATAACAGGGAAACCATGTGAAAGTGTGATATATAGGAACTCTGTCCTTTCTGCATGATATTTCTGTAAACCTACTACTGCTCTAATAAAAGAAAAAAACTTATGTTCTCTTTATCTTCATTGTACTTTCATAAAAGGGGGACAGTACATGTTTACCTCATACTGTTGTAGTGAAGAAAAGTAAAAGGCATAAATTTTCTGTGATAGTAAAACTTCCTAAAATAAAAATCAGCATAGTTTATGCTTCTGAAAATTTATTTTTTCAGGGTATGTTAATTTAATTCTAGTGATTTAAGCAACTGAGAGAATTATGCTTTTAAAATGCCTGTGTAATCTTCTGTGGTTTATTTAGCATTTAAAATTGTTTGCTGTTTCCTTTCTCTTCTTAGTCCTATCTATGGTATTTGAAGCACATTGTTTCTTTAAATTTTTATTTGTTTGTAGGTCCTTAAAATCATACAATAATAGTCTATATTTACTAATTCATTCTGAATATCACCTTAAGAATAAATTTCTCCATTTCATGTTTTAAGATTTTAATGTAAATGAACAGCCAGAGAAAGTAAAACATCTTAAATAGAGTACATATCATAAAATTGAAATAAACAAGCCTATTTAATGAATTTTAACCTGGAAATGTGTGGGACATAGAAATAAAAATCCAACATGACTGTTTACCTAGGGATATAAAGAGTGGTTACTAAATTTGTATTAAATGTAAATTTGCAAGTAAATTAAAAATACTGTTGAATATTATGCTTCTGAAATCAATTTAAACATTATGAAAATGAAAGTTAATATTATGAAATACTTTGCCACAAAATTGAGAATTTTTCTGTAATTACTTTCTCAAGTGGTGCTTTTTACACCTATCTTGAAAGATAGTTTACATTTAAAAATAAGCAAAACCATGAGGAAACAATATTCATTATAGCAGTGGAATTGGGAAATTGTGCTGTGTGGTGTGTGAGTGTGTGTAAGTGCATGTGTAAGGGAGGAAGGGAGGGAGAGAAAGATGTGGGGATGAACGCACTGAGGCATTTTACCTTCTGGGATAGAATAGTAATGCAATGCTTTAATGTGTATGTCATGTTAGTATACTGGAATGTAGCTCAGAATAAATATGCTGAAAACCCCTCCTGCTAAAATGTTATCAGAAATTTTTAATAAAATCAAGTGTAATTTCCCTTTAAAGTGTATGGAAGTATAACACACATGTAGAAAACTGCACATACCATATGCAGATACTAACAAAGCTTTATCACCTCAGTCAACAGATAAAATGTTCAGATATCAGTGGTGTCTTTCATGTGCAACTAGTTTCTCAGACGTAAGCACTTTTTAACATTTTACATTAGTTTAGCCTATTTCTGAGTTATATATAAATGGTACCATAAATGTTGTATGATTTATATATTGATTCTTTTGTTAAATATTATGTTGCTGAATTTCTTTCATTTACATTGATTCCTAGTGGTCCTTTGAATTTATAAACCAAGGTATTTTTTGTTTTCCATATATGATTATAATTTGGATTTGTTCCACATTTTGGCAATTAAAAATAATATGCTGATATGAAGATTCTCGAACATGAATTGTATCTGCATGTACATACTTCTCTGTTATTTATATTACTAGGGATTGAAGTGCTATACAAAAATATATCTGCATGGTGAGCCTAAGTAAACATGAACAAGAGTTTTCCAATGATTTTGTAACATTTTTCAGTCCCTCAAGAAATGTATGACTTCTTAGTTTTTCCACATTTTACTAACATTTGGTATTCTCAGGCTTTTAGTTTTATCCATGTTGAAGAGTGTTTATTGGTGTTTTAGGTTTTTAATTTCCTCTGACATTTCTCTGATGAGCAATATGGTTAATCATCTTTCCAACAATATGTTTAGTGCCCATTTGGATATTGTATTAGTCAGGGTTCTCTTGGAAAACAGGACCAACAGGAGATATCTGTCAATAATATAAGATTTTATAAGAGTCTCTCACGTGACCGTGGGGATGCACAAGTCCAGGTTCCGCAGGCAGGCTGCAAGCCAGGGACTCTGATGAAAGACCAATGAAAGGTCCTTGATGAGTTTCCAGGAGACATTTGCTATCCAAAGATGAGCTGTGAAATTCTCTCTGAATGTTGAAATCACTTCCCCTTTTAAGGCAGTCAACTGATTGGATAAAAGTATCATCCATGGGGGAAGAACTATGGACTAGAATGGACTTGTTGGTGTCCTGCTATAGACTTGTGATATATGCAATGAAAGAAATTACAAAATTATGTGGAACCAGGGTCACTGGACACTTTGGGAGTAGGGTGAGGGAAGAACAATTGTAATGCGGGTTTTTTTGGGGGGACCTGGGAATTGTCGTGGGTGATGCTGCAATGGAGGATGTAGGCCATTTTGTATCATCATGTATCATGTGGAACTGTGTGGGAGAGAGGGTGGTCTACAGTCTGAACTGTGATCTATGCTTGATGGCAAAGCCCCAAAATGTGTATATCTATCACAGGCTTTATGCCACACTGATGAGGAATGTGTATGTGGGGGGTTGTGGGAGGTGTGGGGGGGTGGCATATGGGTACTCCTGGAATCTCTGTGTAACATTTATGTAATCAGTGTATCCTAAAAATATATATAGATATATAAAAAATTAAAAATAAAATAAAATAAATAAAAGCACTTCATTAAAAAAAAAAAAAGCATCATCCATTCTTGATCCAATTTCCCTGATTGATGCAGATGCAATCAGCCATCCTTACAGTAAACTCACTGGTGATTGAAGTCCATAAATGCTCTTGTATTATAATTAGCCCAGTGCTTGCTGGACCCAACACCTGGACACAATTATCTGACCGAGTTGACACATTAGCCTAACCATCACAGATATCTTCCTTTTTTTTTTCTTAATTTTTCTTCTATTTCTTTTTGTTTGTTTGTTTTTGAGGGGGTGATATTGGGTTTGGTGTCCTGTTATAAAAGCTTTCATTATCCAAACTAAATATATACTCATATATCATCACCTAGAAAATGTATTATTTTATACCTACAGCTACATTGCAACTAGAGTTAAAATTTCTGTGTGGTGATAAGTAGGGGGCAAGATTATTTTGTTTATGTTACCAGTTAACTCCTTGCCTTTTCTTGAGAAAGCTCTCTTATCTCACTCCTGGGCATTGCCACCTTATAAATTCAATGCATATATACATGAGAGCTGTTTTGGGACATGGTCTTTATATCAGCTTTGTTATAGTGACTTGAAATAAAGTGAGTGTGGTAGGATGAGTAATGGTCTCGCCAAAAGATATCCATGCTCTAATCCCTGGAACATGTAATTATTAAGTTAAATGGCAAGAAGATGGAGGGAGGCATTGCAAATACAATTAAATTAAGGATCTTGAGATGGGGAGATTATCCTGGATATCCAGATGAACTGTAAATGCAAATTTATGTATCCTTTTAAGAGTTAGGCAGAGGGTGATTTGAAACAGAAAGAAGAAGGCAATGCAGCCATGGAGGCAGAGACAGCAGTGACATAATGTCAGTCAGAAAGACACACACTTATTGCTACCTCATGGAGGGCAGCAAGAACATAATTATGCCTGCCACCAGCAACAGCAGTCCTAAGGTCCCAACCCACTGCATGGTTTGCAAGACAATGGGTCACCAACAAAAATACAACTCACACAGGCTCTAGATCGGACAATGTTTGCTCACATAGAGAAGAGACAATTGAAGGCCAGGGTAACTAGTGGGCATTGGCCCCCTGTGTCCAGGCAGTTTATATCTATGGCCAATGCAGAGAGATGGTGCAGTTGACAAGGAGATTAAACCAATTGCCTGCCTTTTGT
>PVKH010017934.1:0-15279 GCA_004027955.1 Chaetophractus vellerosus | reverse complement strand
TCAGAGGCTGGATGAAGGCAGACTGGAGGTGGGGCCATAGGCTGGGATGGGAACAGTCACCCCCAGGCCAGGGGACAATAGGATCCTGACCAGGTCAGGGGATGGTGGTCGCCCTGAGGCGGATTCGGATACCCCTGAAGGTCAATCTGCTCCGCTCTAAAACTTTTAAAGGTTTCCCCTTCGTTACCATATTTAATCCCCTCAGCAGCATTGGGATGTGGATATTTATTTTTGACAAATTTAGAGATGAAGAAACCAGGTTTACAGAGGCCAAATAACTTGCTTGAGACTACCCAAGTCGAATTCTCTTTCACCTGTACCCCCACGGGGTTCAAAAATACCTCCAGAAACATCGGGCGGGGTCGGGGGGGGGGGGGAGCATTTTCAAAAACCCAAATATAGAGGCATAAAATCCTGGTGGCCAAAATGGTCTGGCCCTTGAAAGGGCAATAAAGCCCCAAGGCAAGTATTGGCTTGTAACTGAGAATGAAAAGGATGAGTGGCCAATAATTAAAAAAGAAAGACTCCCTGTTATCTGACCTGCCACCCTTGAACCTAAATGTGTCTTTTGTAAGGGATATTGCTGTACGACGCTCATAGCTCAGAATTCCCAATCCATGGCAGAGTCCCAATTAATACCAAACCTGTTATCTGAGTGAGATCTTCAGGGACATTATATATTTAACCTGGGAGCTTCACTGATAACAGAGTTCTCCCCAAACTGAGCCGTTTCTTCCCCGTCACTTCCAGCTTCAGGCCTCCAGGCATTCATTTACATACTCGCACAAATGCCTGTGCAAATGAGCCTACAAGTCCCGATTCCCCTGGGCAGAGATTTTTGCGTTACAAAGGGGATCAGCACCTGTAAGCGGACGCAGGGTTTAGCATGGTGACACCCAGTATGATCATCTATAAAGCAGTGGAGGATCAAGTGGAAAAATGCCCTTCAAGGAAAACAGGCTCTGGTGTGAAGCTCCTGGGCAGATCGAGAAACAGGAAGGCTGAGATTAGAGTCTGCTTTTCAGTTCTTTTGATGTTTCCCGAGTCACCTCGGAAAGCCGGCTGAGGCTCTCAAAGAGCGGAGCCAAAGGTACCTCTGCAGGTTCAAATTAATCGGGGTGCCACCTGCCTGTGAAGAGCAACACATTTCACCAAGTAAATTAATCTCTCAGTCAGGCTCGGAAGTTGCTGTCCTTTTATAAAATTTACACCGGCTAAATTTACTCCTGGTGCCTCTCAGGTCACCGAAGGCAAAGTCGTGGTCTACTTTTATTTTTTTTTCTGCATGGAAGCATTTATCTATTTGAAAGCAGATCTTTGCTCCAGGTTGCATTTACTGCTTAACACTTCTGGTTCTAATCAACATACATTGCCTTGTTTCAATTAAAAAAAAAAAAAGTGGAGGTATTTGGGTTGAAGGAGAGAAGAGTGGGCAAGCACTGTCATAAATTTTCACTTTCCTTGTGAGGCAGCTGGGACTGACAACTGCCAGGGCTAGTAGGTGAGAGCTATCCCTCGACTATATTTGGGGACACAGTACTTTAAAGAGAGAATGAAAAGGAGCAGCCCAAGCAAGCTATGGCCACTAAGATAAGTCTCTCAGAGTCAAAATAGAAAAACAGAAACTTACTTTAAAAAGGTAGTAGCCAAAGGTCTCAGGCTCAGAAAGCTGATATCTAAAAGGGGAATAAAATGGATTGAATAATAGAAGTTAATACTTAAGCAGGGAAGCTACAAAACAGATTTCTTGCCGGTAGCGATTTCCACATTATTTCAGGTACTGGTCAGTCAAAAGACTTACGAAATGAGGAGGATGTGTCAGATCCTAAAGGGCTTTGGGAGAAGCCCACGTGGGCAAAGGGAAATGGGATGGCGGAGGCACCTGGGAGAGTTTTATAGACCTCAGAAAAAGAAGTTGAGGTACTTAGAAAATAAACCTTGTATACAATCATCTGCTAAAGCAACCACCAAATCTTGACTTTGTTGAATAGTAAAATAAAAACGGTATTATAAAAATGAAAGTGTTTCATTCCAAGAATAAAATGATGGGAAAGACTGTGAGGCTCATAGAGTAACTATGGATAACCACCAGAAAGTTAAACTTCTGTGAGTCTCAGCTTCCTAGGCTATAAAATGGGAATAACCACCTCCCATCTGGGATTTAAGGCCTAAATAATATGTACATAAGGTACATAAGATATGGACATAACGAATGCCTGCCACTTAGTAGGTGTCCAATGTATCATTTCTTTTCCAAATGAATTTAACATTTTCATTTTAATACTAGATATGCAGTTTTCAAAAATAGACACCACAATTGCAAGGGGAATTACTTTTAAATAAGCGATGTTCCCAGTTGTGTAGATTTACTGTACATGAAGGTTGGGAAAAAAAGGTTGACTAATATAATACACATGGGCTTTTCACAGAATCACTTGAGTAAATCATTTTTCAAAACACAAATCATTAGCGAGAAACTTAAAGCAACAAAACATTAATGATCAGAGTAGGTAACACATCAAAGGGCAACAAGAAAACTTTTGAAAAAGAAAAAAAGGCCTAACTGAAAATTTTATTTTAAATTTAAATGACTATCTTTTGCTGTATTTCTATTTATAATGTAAACTATAGTCTCTAAAACCCTATCCTCACATTAAAACTTTTAGAATAATATACATATAAGACATTATTTGATGTAAGATAGAAGAGCTGAATTTGTTCTGAGAACATAAGTTTGAGTGACCCAATCAAATGTCAACAGCTAAAATAAGTTTGAGTCTGGGTAATTGTATATAATGACAGTAGCTTGGAATATTAAAAAATAAAAACAAAAACAAAAACAAAATTTACAAAGCTTCCTAGGTTAACAATCTATCTTCTAAACGCCTCTATAGTTTTATTTTTCTTACCTGTATGGTATTAAAGCGACTATAAATATATTCTTTCCAAATAAGAGTAAATTATCACCATGGGATTTGATTCCATTTCTTGTCATCCACACAGTGCTTCAAAGTTTGTCCATTCTATTGATGACTGAAAAACATTTCACTCAAAACCCGTTTCCTTGACATTTGGTGAAATCTCTGTACTGTTTTTTGTTTCAGTCATAGCATATCAAACTTCCCTTGTCAGCTTTCCTATTGTGACCATCAACCATAAGTTACTGCCTTCATTCAGTCACAAAGCGATTGTGGAGTATTTTCCCTTTTCAGCTGCTGAATCCTAAAACGCAGCTCAGAGGCAGCCTGGTTAAGTGGAGGACTTTTGGTTAGACTTCAAGGCTTGACACATCCTCTTATTAATGTGCATACTGAAAGTTAAAAATCTGAACATTGCTTTCTAATCCCTGGCTAGTTTCTAGAAATAAACTTACTTTTTGCATTGATACAAACAAATGTTTAGCTTTCTGTGCTGCTTTCAGGTCTATTCATCAGTGGTTTGACTTGACATAACGGATGGGCTATAATATACACTACAGTATAAGCCCGGTGCCAAATATCAAATTTATGTTAAATTAAATGAGTTGACCTGAGTGATAAAATAATTCTACAGCAAATTATATTTCTTATAAAATTGTCTAATGCCCAAGCAAAAAGACCACAAACCAATTTTTTGGGGGGTCTAGAAAGAGACTAAATTGACAACTTCATATAACCATTTTTTTTTCCAGATCTGGAAAGAGAATGAATTGTCAACTTCCAATTTTCTGCTTAAGAAGAGAAACAATGGCTTAATTTGAAGAATCTTTTAGAGCAGTGGTTCCCAAACTTGTCTAGATATTAGAATCACCCATGAAGCCTTTAAAAAATTCCCAACCACATACTAAAGTATTTTTTGAAGATTTCCAGTTAATTCCAATATGTAGATAAGTTTGAGAACCACTGATAATAAATTCTGGTTTCTAGTAATGGTAGAGCACTATTTTTTTCAGACTAGTCCTCCACCTCACCCCCGACAAGTAACAATAATAAAGTGTGAACAGAAGCTAATTGAGGGCCTGGAAAATGACCAAAAGCAGACAGAAACAGAAGGGTTGGGTTGTCTACTCTTAAAAACAGGGAACTTCGAGGGTTTAGTTGTGCAAGTCTGTGGCTCTTTGCTTCACTCCTGAGAAGGGTATGGGTAGCAGAAAACTGCTTTAATGGCTAGAGATGTCAAGGACAGAGTTGAAGCTGGCAGAACAGATGCAAAGTTAGGAGAGTGATCCTGGAAAGGAGGGAGCTACAGAAGGCATAAATTTACAATTTGCATACAAACTGCTCAAATCCTTGGCCAACTTATGCACGGAAGACCCCAGTGGGCCCATTAAAAAGGTAACAGCTGGAAGCTGAAAAACTGACCAGAAATTTCAGCTTCTAAGCAAAACCACGGAGACAAGAGTTTCAAGTTACAGTCTAGTCAAATTAATTCCCTGCCAGAAAAAAAATTAACACTCTTCAGAGGAATGTAGCAGAATCCAGAGTCTTTATAATGTACCACCTAGCATATTGACCAGTATATAATAAAAAAATCATTAGGCATTCAAAAATAACAATACATAACTCATACTGAATGAAAATGCAGCCAATAAAAACTGCCTCTGATAATGGTATAATTTTATACTTAGCAGACAAGGGCTTTAGGGCAACTATTTCTAGAATGGGAGGAAAGAGGAGAAAAAAATATTGGAAGAAATAATGGCCAAAATGTTCCGATTTAATAAAAACAAAATAAAACAAACATAAACTCAGATTCAAGATTCTCAATAAACCCCAAGCAGGAAAAATACAAAGAAAAATACACCAAGGCAATCATATGCAAATTGCTTAAATCCAAAGATAAAACAGCTAGAGAAAAAAAGACATTATATACAATGGAACAATGATACAAATCACAGCTGATCTCATCAGAAATAATGGAGGCCAGAAGACAATGAATGCTTTTAAAGTGCTGAAAGAAACTACCAACCCAGAATTCTATATCTAATGAAACCATCTTTCAAAGATGAAAGCGACAGTCATTTTCAATGAAGAAAAATGGAGAGATTTCTCACTAGCAGGCCTGCACTACAAGATATTCTTAAGGAAATTCTTCAAGCTGAACAGATGACACTAGATTCACTTGGATCTACAGGAAGGAATGAAGTGTGTCAGAAATGGTAAATAACTGACAAATTTAAAAGATATGTATTTTTTTCTCTCAATTTTTAAAAAAGCATGTCTGTTTAACGCAAAAATTATAACATTGTACTGTTGAATTTATCATGTATGTATCTAGCTGTACTATACATCTATACATGAAAACAAAGAGAAGAGTGAGTGAATGGAACTCTACTATTACTAGGGTCTACATTTGATATGAAGTTGTATATTAATCCTAAATAGATCGAGATATGAGAAGTTAAAGAAATATATTGTAATGCCTAGAACAACCATCAAATAATATAAAGAGGGATAGCTTATAAGCTAATGGGAAAAATGCTTAAGTACTAAAAAATATTTAATTAATCCAAAAGTAGATAGGAAAGGGGGGGAAAACAAATGGTAAACCTAATCCATATCAACATCAATAACCACATTAAATATAAATTGAGTAAACATGCCCAGTAAAAGGCAGAGATTGTTAGACTAGCTCAAAAAAAGTGAGACTCAAGTACTTGCATCTCAACGAGAATTTTTAAACACAAAAACACATATAGATTAAAAATAAACAAATGCAAAAAGATATACCATGTAAAGAGTAAGCATAAAGATATTTATACTTGAATTGGACATAAACAGTTACTAGCTTTTAGTTTTTATATGTACCTTTCCAATTACATTTACCTGTCTTTCAAAAATGGTAAAAACTTCAAAAGGGAGAAAAAATTAAATAACATAAACAGACCATTTAGGGAGATTCATTTTCTTTTCTTACCTTTGGCATCCGTTTGATCAGTAATACTTATTTCAAACATCACTCATAAGGCTCCTTTCTCCCCTTCCTTCAGTGATTAATGAAACGTCTTAACAAGAGAAGGCTTTCAGGATTTTCTGGTCTCCCTTATCTGTACTCACGGAGAAATTTAGGTCTTTGATCTAGGTACTGGAGCAAGCAATGATTCTTAAACACTTTTATTTCATGTTTATTAATGTTTATTTTGTTCCTTTTCTTTTATTGGCATTTCTTTTTTGGTTGATGTTTCCATGCCCCTTTGGGGGTCGGGCCAGCCCATTCGAGTCCCATGTCCCCGACAAAGCAGCATATTCACCTGTCTAGAACACCAACTACATCTTTCCCTCAGTTATTTTTCTTTCAATTGTCAGTTTACTCTTTCACGTACCAAAAAAAAAAAAGTATAGCTTTTTGTATAGCAGGGACTTTTTAAAAAACAGGGTTTCAGAATTAGATAAACTCAAATTTGGAATAATTTTCTACGTTCTTTAAAAAAATACTGAAGCTATACTTCCTCAAACTTAAGACAATTCATAGCTGGAGCAGAGTTGGAAAGAACACGACTATAATAACAAACCTCATAGCAAGCCTGACTACAAAGAATGGTTTTGTGGCATGTGACAAATCTGCTCAACCATAGAAGTGAATGGAACATCACCAATTCCTTTCTGGCCATCTGGCTTTATTAGCTGTCTATCTCAACAAACTCCACTGGTGTATAGTACCATTTCTCCTGCAAACTGTGACCTTGGAAAATGTTTACCTGATAAAATAACCCACCGTAGACAGACCCCCCATTAATTTTTTAGGAAATGTTTTAAGATGTTTTAGAAGGTGATCTCTGGACAATTTAATACCACATTTGAAGCAAAGGCCCTACCTAACTGTACCACTGAGCAAAGGTTATTTTAAAGGGCAATGTGGAAGCTAAAAGATTTTTGGGATGTTGTTTACTTCTAAAAACTTAAACCATAAACCAGGTGCTCCAAGGCCCTTCTTTTCAACACTGGTGATGTCTTAAAATATGCAGGGCAGATCACCCAGGGATTAAGTGGTAAGGTAAAGACTGATGAAAAGATTCATTTCAAATTGCATGCAGTTTTAAGTAAAGCTTCAAGGGCTTGCTATCGAAAGTAAATATCACACATCCTGTTTATACGTACTGGCGTGTTGTCCACGGTTCTTCAAAGAGCTGGTGACATCTCCAACTCACACTCTACCCTACCCCCAACTTCCTGCTCATTGGGATGTTATATTCCTACTTAATGTTAAGAAGCACCTCCCTTCAACAAAATACTCTGCATTACAATAATCTGTAAAGAAAATACTTTATTATGTTATGAAAAAGGCATCAATCAACTAGATTCATATTGTTTGAAAAAAAAATTGAACATTTATTAATTAGACAGTATGTGGGGCATCCTGTTCCACATGGGAATGAGAAGATGCTATAGGTTTTCTAAGTATTGCACAGTCTGAAAAAAACACCAACAAAAAGGGGTGGGGAGGAAAAAAAGATCACATAATCTTGGGAACCATCTCACATTATGAATAATCTACCAAGAAACATTTAAAAAAGAAAACCCTTTGTTTCTACAGTAGCTTTGAGTTTATAGTTCTTGGAATGACTGTATTCCATTGAAGACATCTCAGTAACAGGAATCTTCATTTTAGTAATCCCATGTGCAAATATTAATAAAAAAATATATAAAATAATGCAATTCAACTCTTGCCATCACCCCGGCAATCATGACATGTTTGAGAACTGTTTCTCTTTACAAAGGGTTAAGCCGTAAGTTTTGCCTGAAGCTCCATCTCTGCAGCCCTTTTGAGTGCAACATCTACTAGAAGCTGAAATCCGCTGAAGTCCTGGTTGAGGTCCGGTGGGGTAGGAGGAGGAGTGTTGAAAAGACCACTCTGTGTATTTGTACTTGGTCCAGATTTACACGTGTCCTCTGGGTACATGAGAGAGGTGTCTGTAAAGTTGCTGGCTGCTATCTGCTGTAGATCTGTGTTTTGTCCCACACCAACAGACTGGCAGAGTGGGAAAGGCACATCTTTCAATGTAGTCACAGTGGTATGGCAGATCACTGATGGACGAGCCAAAATGGATCCTGGGGATGACGGCTTGGGAGACAGTGGCCTCGCTAGGGTTGGGTTTGGTCCAGCTGTACAGGAATGAAATGGGCTCTCCTCTAGAGCTGGCATAAAGTTTTTGATGCCCATTGCTGACTCCACAGAGTTAGCTTCAGAAATCTTGGCCCCACGGCGGGAAATTGTGAACTGATTTGGATCTTTGCCATCCTTTCTCAGCATGTCAGGGAGGAGCCTGCGGCGGGCATTGATGAACCAGTTACAGACCTGAAATCATAAAAGAGAATGCTTTACCGCTTGCTTATTCACTCAGTAAAAACTTCCCCAGACCCTTCCATGGGGTGCCTAACTGATCTCTCTCTTTGTATTAATGAAGGCATGAAAAGGATTATCTCAACCTAGAAAAGTTATTTCAAGCTATTTGAACCCAGCCAAGAGAGAGAGCTGCTTTCTGTTGTAAACCTCCTCCTCTTCTAGGTCAAATTCCTTTATTTTTTGTCCCCTCATCCTTAAACCATTTCAGGAGGAAAAAGGTATCACTTCTCAAATTCCTGACCATGTTTTCAGGGAGCAGAGTTACCTTTTAACTCTCTCCACGTTAACCTATTACCTTCTGCCCTGGCACATAGGTTAATCAACTACAGGAAAGCCTTCCCTGTATGAAAAGGGCCACTCCTCCCAGTTACTGATTTTTCCCAGTTCAAATGAATGTGTCAACAGACATAACATGAATTACCTCAGTGAAGTCTGTCCTTGTTTAAATATCAAACCAGTTTCCTGGGCAATAGAGTAAGGTTTAATCTCCTTTTTATGTTTGTTGCGTAAAGGAAGGGACTTTTAGGCATTAAAGGAAATGCTATTTGACAGATGACTGTCAAGTGTTTCTCTAAATAGCCAGTTATTAGCTTTAAGCACTATAAAGTCTACAATAAAAATATACGCCTTTTTTATTTTTTGGAGTGTGGAGGAGTTTAACGACTTGACACACAGGAATGCTATTAAAATGACCTTGAAAAAATAAAAATGTGTATATAGACTTCATGCTCTTTTTCCTTACCTGTAGTGTGGATAGGTGTGTTTGCTGGGATAGTAATGCTTTCTCTTGCTCTGAGGGATAAGCATTGTATCGGTGTTCATACAGCCAGTCCCGGAGAATCTGAACAGATTCCTTGGGCAGGTTGCCCCTTCTCCTTCTCTTGCCTGAGCCAGCGGAAGAGGAGAGGTCCAGGGGGATGTCCATGCTGTCGTCATCCTCAGTCTCACTGCCAGACGCTGCAACAACACCTGGGAAAGGACAAAGACTGCCCATCAACCTCTATGATCAGCAGAGCACCTACTGCAAAGCTCATTTATTTTGACTATTCAATGTAACCGTGTTCTCTCAACTACTGAGACCTAGGCAAATGACCAGTGTTTTTTTGTCCTGAAATACCAGCGTATACGTCAAGTAATTTGACTAGCAGCACATGGTGGACTCTCAACAGATTGTCAGATACCCTTTCTTGCCTGCTTTCCTAAAGTAATTAACTTCTGTTCCTTTTGAATTATGCTCAGAAAGTCTTTCCTCTGATCCAGCAGAGCAGAGAAACTGCACCTAAAGTGAAGAGTGTCCCACACGTGAAAGGGTCAGGGTGAATGTGCCTGACAACCTCTTGCTAACTAGGAAAAGTAATCTAATGTACATTTTAAATGCTATTCCTCCTCCTTCCATGGAAGATTTGAAATGAAAGGGAAGTTTCATACATTTATTTCCCACTGATACAAGGGGAAAATTACAGACTCGATGCAGTTAGTATTGTAAAGGTAAAATACATGTTAAGATGTTCTACTAATTCCATGATCATTTCTTACTCACTACTACCTGCATTTATTCAAAATTAGACATTTACTTTTAATAGACAGTACTAATCACTTTTCATTAAGTACAAATAACTAAGTTTTCAGTTTCCTTAAAAGCAAATATTTTCCTACCATTAAGGTAAAAAGATGTGTAATACTGAATAAATTTAAAAATCTCCATAAATTTCAGCTGCTAGTTTAATCTCAACCTAGAATACTGCATACCAATTCAGGTAAATTATTACACAACAAAGAAAATCGAATAGTGTAATCCCCAAAGGAAACTCTTCTGGCTTTCAGTACTTTAATCCTACCAGAAATTTCAAGAATGCACAAGACATAGGGAATATTTAAATCAGATAGATTGGGTTTGAAAAAATTCATACTTGGCTCTTAGACAGTTAAACATCATTCTGAACTCAGAAAAATTTTAAATAACAAAGGCCACTAACCATCCGCCCTCAAAATGACAATAGGCAACTCTGAATGACTAAAGAAATACACTTTGATGGTCATCTAGAATTTTAAAAATGTAAACGCACACTTGAAAAGACCAGCATTTCTATATTAGGGGAATTAATTAAAATACCACACAAAATTAAAAGCATGTATTTTTAGCTTTGTATTTTTTGTGAAATTTAATTTCCATTGAAAAACAACTCAACTTTATTGAGTTGGTTTACCATGATAGGAAATAAAAGACAAAGTATACTCTTGATAAGAAACAAACCAATCAATATATTTTTAGGGAACTTTTTAAAAAAACCGCTGTTTTAAAGTATTTTAACAATGAAACTGAAAAAGCCACTCATTCAAAGATTTGTTGACGAGATAGCTCACCAATTAATTGACTCTGGCTTCACTTGGTGACACAATTTTAGTTCTGGACTGCAGGGGGCAGAAGGTGCTAGAGGGAGTGTCTGAAGGCAGAACTCGCCAAAGACAAAGTAAAGCAAGTTCTAACAAAAGAGAATGAGCTTGCAAATTCACTTTACCTCAAGGCTTAACAAACAGACATAAATAAACCACAAAAGAATCCATCATTTTAACCGCCCTGTAGTGAACGGAAGATTTGACTGTTAAAAAAAAAAAAAGGAAAAGGAAAATGAGAGGCACATTTACTCCTTTCACTGTTGAGAAAATGGGAAACTTTCAAACACTCTACTGAAATGTGTGTGAAGAGCCTTAAGAAATTATGAGTTCCTGTTTTACTTTTACATTTGCTTTGATAATTAAAGAAATCTAACTTTTAAAAATGTGTCAAATGATTGCATGACAAAAGCAATGTTAAAAAAGCAGTTTAAGCTCTCAACCATCTGAAAAGGCATTCTTCAAGACTATTTATGCCCCCCCTCCTTTTTAATCTAGAAAAAGTGTGAAAATTTGCTCATTGAACTGCGATTTCCCAACTGTAAATTGGTAATAACAAAGAGAGGGAAACAAACAAAAACCTGAAGACTGCCCTTTGATCTGCTCACTTAGTTTGACATGAAGGTTGCTTTCAGAATGGGCTAGTGACTCTGGCACAAAAGCAGGTTTCTTTCAGTTAAGCAACACCAAACTGCAGCGCGACTTTACTCAGCTCATTTAAATAAATGAATGCCAGGCCCCTGGACCGCTTAACAAATATTTCCAATATGTGCACAAAAGCTGAAGTAACAGGAAGTTAAGACTGCGTTCCTTGGCGACGCCAGCTGATATTTCACTGTGGCAAACCCACGTTCGCTGCTGTCAGGACTGTTTTCATTAAAACCCTCCCTGATTGTGGCTCAGCTTGAAAAACAGACTTTTCCTCGTTAGTCATTTCCTATAGTAACAGGGCTTTTGAAAAGTTTCCCGGTTATGACTTGTTTCCAAACTCCTTGCTTTGCTTACACTTTATATAAAAAATGTGTTTCCAGAGGGAGAAGAAAAAAAAAAAAAATCACCAGCCTCTGACTATCCTCATACAAGGAAATGCTGTTCAGAAAAGTCACAAGATGGCTTGTGGGTCCCACGGCTCCGAAGCAAACTTGCTTCTGCACTTTCTTTTCTGAAAACCTCTGTAACATCATGATGGGGGTGGGGAGATCACGGTTACTAAGCTGGACTTTAAAAATGTAGAAGCAGCTAGAAAGGAATCGAGAAATAAGAAATCTAAGGAAAAGTTTAAGGCTTTTCCTTCTTAATTAACAAAAGCCAAACTAAGTAATTTTCCCGATCAGAATCTCCGCTCAAGAGAACCAACAGGAATCTTCCTTAATGCTAAATCCAAGGTGCTCTGGTCTGGATGCTGCCAAAGAGAAATTCTAGCGCAAGAATCCAACTCTGTCCGAAGCCAGGAGCAAAAAGACTTGAGCGAGGGTTTTTTTCCCCTTCCTTGAACCTTTCTGCTTGTTCTTAACCCATTCTAGAGGACATTTTAGGACATCCTAAGTTTTTTAATAAGATGCATTACAATCACAAATCAGTCTTCCCCAAATCCCGGGGTTTGTAATTGATTGTGTTTAAGGTGCCTTTGTTTTCGAATAAACCTGAAAAGATGTTCACAGACTTTTGTAAAACAGAGAGACAATAGTCCAAATCCACAAGCCAAGCGGGATAGATTTTCAAGAGTACTTCCCGGGCCCACTCCGGGAACCATTCCCCCCCTCCAAGGTGCTTTTACAAAGGGAGAGGGCAGGATGCAGGAGGGCCGCGAGGAGAGGGAGGGGCCACCGGGACGAGGAAAGCAAAGTCGCTTTGTTCTTGTGAGTTCCTCAGCCTCAACTGAAACCCGTCCCCAGCTTGGTACAAGTCAGTACGGCCACGTGAGGAGTTCAGAAAGTCTCAGGTCAGGAGAAATCAGAAAAGATGGCGTGATGAGTGGCCTGCTCATCCTCCACCCCCCACCCATAATTTTGCCAGGAAAAGCTAAAAAGGTAAAAGAAACTCGGTCCACATCAGTAATCTCAGTCGTCCTCCCCATCCCGTCCCCCGTCCCTAAACCAGTCACAAAGTTTCCCCTACAACATGTCACCTTTCATTGTTTCCATGAGTCGGCGCTGAGTAGCTAGAATCCGGCGCCCCCGGGGCTGGTGACCCCAAGTGTCCCCACCGATGCCGTCGGCAGTTCCCTCGGCCCTCGGCTGGGGAGAGGGTGCAGTGGACGTGGGGGCTGTTCGGGGGGCGCAGCACCTCGGCAAGGTCTCCCGAGCCGGAACAATGGGGGAGCCCGCCCCCGGCGGAAGCCTGCTTTGCGTACCCAAGTCACTTCCACCAACACCGAGGAAACCCCTCTAAGGACCAAGACCTGTCAGTCCCACCCAGAGGCCAGGCAGCTCCAAGCAGGCGCGCTCCTCGGGGTGATTTGTTTTGTTTTCCCCAGAACCAAGTTAAACTTCTCAAGCTTTAGCACCCCCATTTCCTCACTTCACCTTCTGGGGAGAGCGCCCCTAAGGGAGTCAACCACGAACCACTATGTCGTGAACCTGGCTTTGACCTTTAATTTGTCTCTCCCTGGGAAAAGGGGGCAAGAGCAAAGCTCCACATGCTTCAAAATCTTTCCCAGAATCAAATGAACAGAACTCTTTCAGGTCAAAGAGTGCCCGAAGGAACTCTCTCCGCCATGAGGCTGTTCCACTTTCGCCATGATTCCGTTTAACCGCGCTTGCGGCTGAGAGCCTGAAAGAATGCGGAGTAATGTGGGGCTGAAAGAAACTTTAGGAATCTCCTGGGCATGCGCAGGACTCGGTCCCCCGCCACCCCCACCCTCCCGTTTGCTTCCACCGGCGATTAACTTCTGTTTTGAACCGCTCGGCGTAAATCACAACAGAAAGGCCAACTCCAGCCTAACGACAGAATATTCCAGGGTCTCAAAAGTTAACTTCCAAAGAGAGTGAAAAGTTCTTTGACCTTCTGTGGGTTGTTTTTTTTTTTCCCTGTGTATTTTGTTTTTAAAGCAGACTGACGGCAAGTTTGAGTTGTACAGCTCCCAGAGCGCTGCGTGGAAACAATGACAGACTCACTTTTTTGCGCTTACGACCAAGCCTGCTTGTCACACTTGGCCACACTTTGCTTGCCTGCTGCTTTGGGCAGCTCGCCCTGTGTTCTAACTCCTCATCCTGGCCCAATGCATCGTGAGAAATCTTTTTAAGACCGGGAAGGTTAAAAAAGAAAAAAAAAAGTCTAGTTTTCCCAAACCCCATGACACCCGAGGGCGCTTCGGGGTCCAGAATTCCATCCCCTCAATTGTGAACACGCCACATTCCTAAAGCCAGGAGAGCGCCGGGCCCAGCCGGGATGGGAGACTTGGGCCGAACTTTCAGACAAAGGCTCGGGGGCTCCGCAGCGCCAGACGGGCCGGGGTCCGGCGGCGCTGCGGGGACCCCCACCCCACCCCCCGCCAGCTCGGGCCTGAGGGAAAGAACGAGAAGCCCGGCGGCGGCTGGCGCGAGCTCGGGGGAGAGGGCGCAAACAATAAAACTTGGGGCCGCACACCCCAAGCGGCTGAGCGTGTTTCCTGACAACGCGCCAGCAGCGTGGAGAGGCCCGGATCCCGACACCAGCCCCCCTCGTGTGGTGTCTAGAAGGGAAACGTCAACTGCCATTTCAGACCGAGCCCCAACAAAGAAAACGGCCGCGCCGCCCGGGGGTTCCCGGGGCAGAAAAGTCCGCCAAGTCCCTAGCGCCCCAGCCCCGCCGGCGGGCGAGCACGTTTCCCCGCGCCCCCGCGCGCCGCCCGCTTACCTTTCTTGCTTTTCATTCTCGAGCCGCACGTCCCGCGGCGGGAAGTGCCGAGGGTCTCCTGTTTCGCCGCACGCGCTCCCGTAACTTGGAGGAGGCGCTCGGCTCGCCCGCGCGCGGCCTCGGACCCGGCTCGGCTGCCCCTGGCGCTTCCTCCCGCCGCGATCTGCTCGCGGCCGGCCGGGGGCTCGCCCGCCCGCCCCAACGCGCGGCCCTCCCCGCTTGGCTCTTTGTTCCCGGCTCCTGCGCGGCGCACCTCGGCGCTGTCAGAGTGCGCGGCGAGGAGGAAGGTACCCGAGGTCCTGCCTCCGCCCCCGCCCCGTCCCCCGCCCGCCTCGCCCCTCCCCCGGCCCTCCAGCGCCGACTGCTACTCAGGGCCGCTGTCACCGTCACTCGGGGGCGGCCCAGCGCGCGGGGTGGGGGTGGGGGGGCGAGCGGAGAAACCCAATCCTCCCGGCCGGTGCGCGCCCCCGGCCCGCAGCCCTCGCAGGACGACCGCGAGCCGGCGGGCGCCGCGGGGTCCTCCTGGGGCCTTTCTTCCCAGGGCGGCCGCGGGCGCGTTTGCCTAGGAAATTGCCACTAAGGGAGCGGAGTGGGGAAGGACGCCCCCGCCCTCCCCGCTACCACACGGGGGAAGAAAAGCCCCCACCCCCTCGGTTTTGACAGCTGCTCCTAACTCCACTGTCCCTGCTCTGGCCAGCGGCTTCTGAGTCAAGGGGCGGGGCACGA
>PVKH010017933.1:0-15263 GCA_004027955.1 Chaetophractus vellerosus | reverse complement strand
CAGCAGCCAACCTTTGGTGAGATAGCATTGCTGATGATGCCTTGATTTGGGCATTTTCACAGCCTCAGTACTGTAAGCTTTTAGCCTAATAAATTTCCATTATAAAAGCCAATCTGGGCCCGGCCATATAGCCCAGTGGATAGGGCGCTGGCATACCACATGGGAGGCCCCGGGTTCGGTTCCCGGGGACCTCTCCTAGTGGGCAGACCGCCTTGAGAATGGCAAGCCACCATGGGCAGGCCAGAGCCGCCGTGGGCAGGGCAAAAAGCTGCCACGGACAGGGCAAAGCCGCCACGGGCAGGGCAGGTTGCCCGCAAATGGAGCACAGCCAGCCACCCGCGAACTGAAGCAGAGCCGGCCGTGAATGGAAGCAGAAGCCGCCCACAAGCGGGGAAAGCCGCGCCTGCGCGGTGACCAGTCTCGGCGCGTCCCCGCAACGGGGGGGAGGGGAGATATGTAATAAAATAAAATAAATCTTAAAAAAAAAAAAAAAGCCAACCCATTTCTGGTGTTTTATATTGGAAAATTGAATCATCATCAGTCATGAACCTAGGTCTTCAGACTTTTAGCCCAGCGCACCTTCTGTCATGTTTTACTGCTTCTATAGAATAATAGTATAGCAGCAGGGGAATTTCTCTTTCAAACCCCATCCCAAGACTTAAAGAAGACAGATTTTCAAGATTTAATTAACTTTAACTAAGACCCTATTTATGTGCTAGGCACTACACTCTGCTAACGAGTACACCTTGGGGTGGACATCACCATCTTTATTTTGCAGATGTGAATACTAAGACTTAGAGAAAGCATGCGATTTATCTAAGATCATTTATTGGTAAATAGCAGAATCAGAATTTGAACCCAAATTCTCTCATTGTAAGAACAGAAAAGATGGCTAAATTAAAATCCAGGGGCCAGCTGGAAGGGGATGATGGGGAAATTTAAAGATTTGGACTTGATAATCAACCCCAGGTCTACCTCCTATTCAGCACATATAAGTGAAGGTAGATCAAAGGGGAAGGGGCACAATATACAGCTTTTTACTAGAAAGAGTCCATGAGTATATTTCTTGTTCTCCAGATAGTGCTATTGAGAGACTCATATTCAAGACATGCTCTAATTGATCAAAGTTGGAAATACCCACATCACAAGAGCTTCTGACAAGATAATAAACTTGAAATTTAAGAGAAAACAAGAAAATCATTAGGAAAAAAGTCTTAGAAGGGTCCCTTAAACATCCTAGTAAAGAAAGTGAGGCAAAGAGAGGGCAAAATTCATTGCTCAGCTGGGAGTGAAAACAATGATGATGATGGCTAACATTTATTGGATGCTTATGATTTGACATGCACTGTTACAAATATTTTATGTTTGTTAACTCTCACAACCATCATATGAGGTACATACTAAAATTACCTATTTTGTATATAAGAATATGAGGTCAGTGAGATTAGTTGATTTATGTAATTAACACTTAGAAAGGAATATTTTGTTTGAATCTGTATTTTCAACCATATTTCATGGGAAGAAGTCTGTGTTTCATGCTCCATAGACAGTGGGATAGGGCTGGCAGTAATAAAGAACATTTCTAAAAGGCTTGCTGGCCTGGAAATAATTGAACCCATACCCTTCTCCCTAATCCTTTCATTTATCAGCATTACATTTAACTAGTTGGAGAATAATTATATTAGACCCTGACTTTTTCTGTGCTCTCAAATGTCACATTAAAGAGGAACCCCCTATCAGTTAGCCTTATGACATTTAATTAGTAACTCAGATTCATTCATATGAAAGTCCTCTACGAGTCCACTAACCTAGGGACAAGTGTCTGTTGAATTTGAAAAATGGTTGGGTAAGTCTGAGCTAATTATCTAAGAACTCACATAGGTGATGCTGGTTCATTCACACCTACTATACCCATATCAAGCTATTTGATGTCCTTCTGGCTGCCAGAAAAGTGAACAGTGCCTAGTTCAACAAGTCTCTAACCATAATAAAACTCATGGTTGCTACTAAAATTCCTGTGACTTAAATGAGAGGCAATGTGATATATAAGAAAGAACATGGGCCTGGAAATTCTGTCACTGTAAAATCAAATATGATTTTTCTGCATCATGATCTCTCTCCTCTCCCTCTGGTACTCTAATCACATTTGTTGAGCCTTTGTTATTGTCTCATAGGTTGAACTCTTCATTTTTGTCAAACCTTGTTTCTCTCTCTGTTCAAATTATTCATTTCTACTGTTCTACCTTTAAGTTTACTGATAACATCCCTCATCATCTCCATTCTGCTTTAAAGCCTATCCAAGGAACTTTTTATTTTGGTTACTTTATTTTTCAATTCTAGAATTTCCATTTAATTTTTTTCAGCATTTCTATTTCTCTACTGAGATTTCCTGTGTTTCCATTTATTTTTAGCTGATTTTCCTTGATTTCATTGAGTATAATTTTCTTGAGACTGGTTATTGATATATTGAATTATTTTGTATGGTGTCTCAGACATCGAAAGTATCATGTTGTAGAGGCTCTGGATCACATTATACTACTTCAAAGAATATAATTTGTTATTTATAAGTAGGCAATTAACTTGATTACACCCAGTATGCAAATTCTATCTCTTGAATAGCAGCTCAATTCCAGTTAACTTTTTTATCAGTAGCTGTGAAGCTCTGAGTCTTCCTTGCACTTGCCTGGATCAGGGTTCAGCCAGAGACTTAGATGGCATCTTTACACACAACTTGAAGCTTCCCCTCGCAGGCTGTCTCTGTTTCAGCAGTCTTCCTTTCTTTTTCAGGACTATAGTTTCACTAGAGCTACCACTGAATATGGTAGGAGGGAAATAGCTTCAGTAAGAGGACACTAGAGTCACTGAAATTTGACACTAGTCTGTAGGGAATTTAGGAAGATCTTTAGATATTTAAATCCAGAGTATTTTTTAATTGTCATTTCAGTTAACTGCTTCCTTCCAGAAGAAGGTGTAACCCTCACATGGGCTAAAGAGTAGGATAGAAATCTCTCTGGCCCTACCTACTTCCCAAAAAAGAAAAAGAATCCTCTAAAATTAAAAAAAAAAATTACTCAACTCCTTGTACATTTCTATTTTAAAAAGTATTTGTAGGCTGCCTGCTCTCAAAAGAGGACTGCAACATTTTATAGTATGCATATATAAACCTAATAATATAAAGATGTGCAGATATTATGACCAAGCATTAAATCTACCTCTGAGTTTCCTAGTAGTCAAAGCAAAAACAAAATTAAAAAGTGAAGTACAGAGGTTTGCATTGTCATTATTTGATAATAAAGAAGCAGATATCTTTATGAATAACTAAGTTTTTACTGTTTCTAGATTATAAGCTACTTACTATGTAGAAGGTTCTTTACAAGCATTATCTATTTTAATCATAATAATAGCCAGCACTAGTATGGTAATTATTCTGTACCAGACCCTATTTTAAGGGCTTTGCATATAGTAAACAATTTAATGTTAACAACATTGAATACAGGTATATTATTATCCCCATTTTACAGGTCAGTAAATTTGTCCTTCGGGCCACGAAGATTTCAGATTTTCTGAATTTTGGTCACCATGCACAGTGCTGACTTTGGCCTGCCCTCAGATTAAAAGCCATAAAAACAGGAAACAACCTGCTCTGATCCCTTCTTACAAGATTCAACTCTTCCAAAATGTTCCTGTTTTTGTTTTATTTTTCACTCTCTAATGCCTTCAGTTCATTTTTTTCTTATATCTTGCCTGGAGTTTAAGTTGTTACTTGTTGGAGGTATGGGGAGGGGGAATCCAAAAAACTAAAATCTAAATATGAAATTTAAATATACAATTGATATATGTTATAAGAAGGCAAAGTATAAGAAGCAAACAGTGCTGTAGGAATTCATAGAAGGCTAATACACCTAACAAACTAGCGAGTCAGAAATGGCCTTTGGTAAGAAGCATTATCTAAGCTGGAATTAGAAAGAGACATAGTCATTAGTTAAGCCAAGGAAGGGCTGGAGTTAGAAACAATATTTTAGATCTAAAAAATAATAAAAAGCCTCTCCTTGGTGTGGAAGAAAGCACTAAATCTTCGTAACAGAAGATTCATCACTTACTGGGATATAAAATTTGAGGTTTGGAGTATAAAGTCAGGTATCTTGGGTTTAAGAGACATATCTATAAAGTTTATAAATCTCTCCTTATCTAGGAGAAATTACAATGCTAATGTAGCTTTATAGATAGCTTATTCTTACAGAAATTGTAATTATAATACAAAGTTTAATAAGCAAACTAGGCCGATTTTCTTGTGGGTTATTAAAAACAGACATTTCTTTTTATCATGTTACATAAAAGTTCAGAAAATGAAAAGTCATAAAATTTCAAGGTCCTACCACAAATTTATTTGTATTTTTATAAACAATTAAGGTAGGCATAGACATTGAAGTTAATATCACTAAAGCTATTGACAGGATATAAATTATTTAGAGTTAGGGCAAGAAAACAGATCCTCCACTTTCTGACCAGGCATATAGGAATGACAGTACCTCAGCTCTGTTGTGATATGAACAACAATGGTACAAAGTCAATTATAAGGAATACATATTACCCGCTGAGTCAAGGGCTCCTGGGTGCTTTTGAGTTTTCTTTGCTCTGCATATCTCATTAATAAAAAATTCTTTACATATGGAATCTGATTCTAGCTGCACCAACTTTGACAAAGACCTGGATATGTAAGTACTTTTCTCTATCTCTTTCCAATGTGGACAGTCCAAGAAGCTCAATGGTTGAAACCATTTTTACAATAGATGCCAAAAATTTACTATCTTCTAGGCAATCAATAATGGCCATGAACTATTTGTACTCTCAAAAGAGAATAGAAACCTTGATTATGGCTCAAAAGAGAGTGGGTAGCATGATCTACTATTTTATTGCTCAGCAGTAAACCTAGAGAAAGACTGACCTTTAACAACACAACTTTTTATTGCTGAAAAAAATTATAATGCACATTGTCTTCCTTTGTCATAGAAGCCACTATCCACCAGAAAAGGAATAAAGTGTTTACAAAGACTCAAACTGTAGAAAATGCCAATATCTTTTGGCATGCTTAATACTCTTTCTCTCTTTGCTAATATAAATGTATAATGTGTGTTTGGGCCATGGGTCCAGCTTGCTAAGCACTGTTTACCAATAACATTAGGAAACAGCCAGAGGTCGCACAAGGGACACACAAGGGATATAAATTTTCATAGGAAGAATGGACAGGCTTTCCAGAAAAGCGCATATCCTAAGAAAAGACTAAGTCCGGTAGGCAAGAAGAGGTACAAAATTCAGTTTAGAACATTATCTTTTACCTAAATTTGTGTTATAAAGCAGCCCCCATGGACTGATTCTTCCAGCCCTAAAAAGAAGACTATGAACAATGTAATCTGAAAGATTCTGTCTACTTATAAAATGCTGGAGATGAGGCAGCAAACATACATGGCTTCAGAGAACTGAGACTCCAAGAAAATGGAGTGTAACCCTGAGGAAGGGCAAAGTAGTCACATCCATCTACCAGACATTCTGCAGAGCTGCTGTGGAATCACGGGGCACTTGAGAACCAGCACCAGAGCCACCAGCTGAGGTGGCAGTCGTGACGTGTCTCCCACAGCTGAGCAGTCATTGAAGGCTCTAGCAGCAGTTTCTAGACTGGGGAAGGAGAAGCTGAAGACCAGGTTGTCATTGTCAATCTTTATGAGCATACATGAGAAATGCCTGGTGACTTCCAGAAATAAGAAGAATATTTCCTAGGAGCTGAAGTCTCACTGAAACAGATGCTGCTGATCTTATTGCAATATTTATTGAGTAATGACTATGTCTCAGATACTGTGCTAATTGCTTTTATTGTAGCCAATCAATCGCCACAACAATGCTAAAAGGTAAGTACTATGAGCTCCACCATGCCATATGTAAGAACACTCAGACTCAGTAGCTGTAACACCATTTCCAGCTTTTATAACCTATGGAAAAACAAATTAAGTAAACTTTTAATCAACAAGAAGTAGGAAGACTGTTTCTTCAACACACTGGTAACAGCAGGACTATTTCATAATTCTGTTACCTTCACATTTCCTTACTACCAATCCATGTAGAAAGTTGATAAATAAATTCAACTGCCTACCACTGGAGTAGGGAAAATTTCTTATTTCTGTGGCCTTAGCATCCCTCATGTCTGGGAAGAGCTCTAAACACCTTCACAGGTTTCTTCCATCTCCTGAATACTACCTGCTCCATAATACTAAACTTCTGCCTCAGTTTCCCTGCCCATTATACTACTTCCTTATTGGTGCTAAGATTTTACCCAATATAGCATTCTGTTTGGCTGGGGTCTGGACCTGCTCCTAAATTTATAAAAATAATAAGATTATACATATAATAAAAATAATCCAAATGCTCAATAGTAAGGAAACATATGTTTCCTTAAAAGCATAAGAAAATATTATGTAAGTTTCCTGAAATGACATGTTGAATGGCCACTAAAAATGCCAACTGGAGAATCTGTAAGTAGTAATTATAAAATGGCTACACCTACTACAGATTTATGTATGATTTCTAACATCTTAACATTTGTGCAGTAGTTTGCAGTACAGAAAGCACTTTTGCATCAATTATCTCATATGACTTATAGAACATATGTAGGAGATAAGGAAGTTCCTTGTAAGAGAGACAATATAATAGAATGGAACCAGAACATCTAAGATGAAAACTTGATTTTACCACTAATTGTACAACCTTGGGCAAGGTATTTATTGTCTTTGGGACTCAGGTTTTTCATCTATAAAATGGAGTGTTTGGGGCACAAAGAGATGAGATATATAATAAATATTTGGCACAGTGCCCAGCACATATTTAACACCTTAATCCATGCCAGGCATAGTTCTAAGTCTCTCTGAGGCATTGATTTATCATAAGTCCTCACAACAACCCTTTTGAAGCAGATACTATTATTCATATTTCTCAGATCAGAAAACCAAAGCACAAAGAGAATCATAACTTGCTCACGGGCATACATTCTCTCCTAGTATTAGATCTTTTATTCTTTTTCTTTTCAGTATAATCATCCCCTTCTTTGCAGATAAAGAAACCAAGTATTATAAAAGTAACTAGCCCACATTATTTCATTAGAAAACAGTAGAGCTCAAACTTAAATATCCATCTTCTTTACCCTATTCATGTAATAAACACAAAAGAATCATGTGAATATTCAATATTATAGGGGATAAAAAAAATCTGTATTTTTCACTTCCATTTATTGAAATATTAATATAAATATGATGCATAGAATAGATTTTTAAATAAAATTAAAGCCTTTCAGAATATGACTATTAGAAAACAGTCTGACTAATATATTACCCTTCAATATAACATCAAAGAAGCCATTTGAAATCAGAGTCTGTGGAGTAACTAAGTAATTCAGTTGTTTATCAGTGGTTATTAATATGAATTTATGTTCTGGGCAGTTGCCAACATTTTTTCTCTTTCAGCTTCCCCACCTTGCTAGAATGGATGGCAGTAAAATGGTCAAGGAAAGAGCAGACATCAATGAAACAGTTGTTCTAGCCACCGCCCCCCCTCCCGCACCCAACCTACACACAAACATATATCATGGCAGCATACAAGTGCAGAAATGCAAAAGGAACAGAAACACCAACACTGATCTACTACCACCCCACCACCGACATGAAATTCATTCTCAAATATGGCCAGACCATGTAGTTACTAAATAGTGTGGCAATAAAGATTCCCAGTTTCCTTAGAGATGCCCTAATCCTTTCTGACTTGATTTTTTGGTTTGTTTTACTTTTGTTTTTGCCTTTACTCAGATCCTACTCTTTGTTCAATGTTTAAAATTATTTATAAGCTAAAGTTTTCTAAACTAAGAGTTCACATGGAAATTTGATTCTTTAGTTGCTTTGCCTCTGTCAGGCCATGACTGTTTTAAGTGCCCATTTGTCATTACTATTGGACACAGAAGAACTAGGAGATGCCCAGAAGAATACTTGGGTTCCAGACATACTTTTCTCCAACCCTCATTGAAGAGCAGTAACCCTAGCTTTTCATTGTAATAAAGGTTGATTACCCCATTTGTTCAGTAGCTCCTTTCTTTGCCTAATGGTCCATTTGCATGAGGAAATTAAAAGCACCAGGTTTTAATCAAAGCTTGAAGTTCAGTGGATAAATTCTTACTCTGTCTTCTAGTGGAAACATTTCTTTCCAGAACCAAAGACTTCTATTGAATCAGAGCCTTGAGTTGTGGAGATAGAAAGCACACATTTCACCTGTGAAATGAGTCCCTGAGAAGGACGATAAAAAGGATCAAAACTACTTCCATCTCTTAGTTCCTGGACCCATATATTCTAGCTACTGGGGACACAGCATTATCTATTGACCATTGGTTCGGCTCAAGTACTACCTTTTGGAGGGCACCCAAAAACCTCAAGTTGTTATCCTTGACCTAGTGCCAAACCTAAGCCTTTAACAGATAATTACATCATCATGCTATTAGTCCAATTCTGGATGTTGAGGTACATTATATCTATTGTATCCTTCCTTGCCATAAAATTAGTTTCCTTAATCTAAGGCAATGACATAATTATATCAGGCATTATGTTTGCCTTCTGATGGTGGCACTTGCAAAGGTACTGCTAGTAGTTAAAGCAAACCGAAATCCAGAAAAGGCACAACTCTGGAATGGAAGAACTTCAGCCATTTCCAAGTGGCTGACTGATTTTCTTGGAGGATGGTACTAAATTGAGGGCTCAACATCATTTTCTGCTGCAAGTAGGATGAGTTATATCAATTGCAGTAACTAGGTCAGCTCTACTGAGAGGGAACCCTTGGTATTGGGGCCATGGTGCTAGCTACCATAACTGCTCTTTTCATGAACCCATTGCTCCAATCTTTGGTTAGCCAAGGAGGGAGGCTTGTTATTTAAAGCTTTATCTGCATTAAATACTTTCTGATGGGCATAAATATGAGAAAGAAAATTTCACACATTTTTTAAACATTCCTATGGAGCCATCAATACACCATTTCCCAAATACCCTATCCCTGGTTTTCCAATAGAACTCTTTCCATTCCCTGTCCAACAAATCAAGCTATTCACCAACCAGAAATCCATGTAACCCTCAATGAAAGCCATTTTCTCCTCATAAAAAGTGGGGGAAAATGGACAACTGAGAATGCTGTTCATAAATATGCCCTCTGAGAAGATTTCCTTAGGAATACATTTGAGTGGAATTTTAATAAGGCATTCATCCATTTTTATCTTACATGAATATATTACACCAATCTTTCTGTGAAGCATGCCCATGTTCTTTTCTCCTTTGTCACTATGTGGTAGAGAATGCTCTGTGAACCATGCATGAGAGCCGAGAGAAGGGAAGAAGGGCTGTGAGGCTATGTGAAATCAGAGTCTGAGCCATAAGTACATATAATGTATTCATGCCTTCTGGTCCAGTTTAGGGCTATATCCTGAATATACCATCATATAAAGGATTACTGCTGTGCCTGCCTGAACTTAAAATTTACTGTATGCGGGAATACTCAGCTAATGATGGGAAGCCTTGGTGGTACAATCACTTGCTCCATCTTTAGGCACTCAGTCTCTACTATGGACCAACAGCCCACCAGGAACTGTTTTTCAAACCGAGATTAGTTATCTCTCACAGTAAATTCAGTGAAGCTACAAAACCCTAGAATTCAATGCTGCAACTCTCCCATTGGGCCTTTCTAGGCACTCCACCCAGCATCCTTAATCACAACACATACCTCTCTTACCATTGAAAATGCTGGATCACATTGCCTGAGGAGCAACTTGCACGGCAGCCTGTATCTACTGAAAAGCCTTTTCTAACCCTGTGTCTCTCTCAAAACTTATAGCTTTCCAGTAAATGAGTCAGAGCAATATGGTCTAGAATAATATCTGCTGTCTCCAAAGTCCAAAGAGGAAGTTCACCAAGGGTGGTCCTCTTTCTTAGTTGAAACATACAAGGTGTAACAACTGTCCTTTACCCGAAAGGAGATGTTTTTCATGTCCCAAACCATTTGGACCCTAAAAATTCCATTGATAACACACTCTAAAATTGTTGTGAGAATTATCTTCCACCCTCTTGTATGAATGTGTCTTATTAGGTTATACAAAATTACTGATGTTTTCTGTTCCCTAAGTCTAATTAGAATAAGGTCATTAATATAGTGGACTAATACAATGTTCTATTGATTATCAAGATGATTGAGACCCCTACAAATCATATCATAGCAAAGAGCAGGAGAGATAACAGTGAATTAACAACAAATATTACTGCTGTCCCAGTCAAGTGAAAGGAAACCGTTTTTCCAACTCCCTATAGAAAGGGAGTTTTTTAAAAAAATATTTTTCCCAGATAAATAGCCACATACTAAATTGATCTGCTCTAGAACAGCTATCATCTCCAGCATGGCAACTGAAATTGGGGCTACCATCTGGTTAAGTAGCCTATTGAGTTTTGCATGGGCATGGTAGGTGGACCCCACCACATCTGTAAGTCCACACTTTTAAGTCTTTGCAGTACTAATCCCTACAATTCCTCCTGTGATGCAGCATTTCTTCTAATTTGCTGTTTGTTGGTGAGAAGGGTGGTTCACCCTTCCTACCATAATGTCTCTTAATTCACCGTCAGGAAACCAAACAGAGTGTTATGCCAGTCTAAGAATATTTATCTGAATTATACGCTGGGGATCACTTGAATAACAATAGTGTAGCTCTGCTGATACATTGGTCCCACTGTGAGATGGATTCAGGCCAAAACTCTATTACCTGGTCTCCATAACGCCACCTCTAATCAGAGGACTATAATGGCAGTTTGGGTTCCCTGGTATGGTGTTGATTCAGAGCCCGTGCCTTGGTTTCCTAGGGCTGCCATAACAAAGTATCATGAACAAGTTGGCTTAAAAAAATAGAAATTCATTGCCTCACAGTTCTCAAGGCTGGAAATCTGAAATCAAGATGTCAGCAAAGTCATGCTCCCTCTGAAACCTGTAGGGGAGAATCCTTCCTTGTCTCTTCTAACTCCTGATATTTGCCTGTAATCCTTAGTGTTCCTTGGCTGACCACTACAGAATTTAATCTCTGCCTTTTTGATCACATGGTCTTCCCCCTGTGTTTACCTGTGTTTCTTCTCCCCTTCTTATAGGGACACAAGGCATATTGGATTAAGGACCCACTCTAATCTGGTATGGCCTCATTTTAACCTAAGTAATTCTATCTACAATGACCCTATTTCCAAATAAGATCACAGACACATGTACCAGGGTTTAGGAACTGAACATATCTTTTCGGGGGACTGTGCTGGTTTGAGTCTTTTTGTGGACCCCAGGAAAAAAAACACTTCTTAAAGCAAACCCATTCCTGTACCTGTACCCATTGTATATGGGACCTTTGATTAGATCACTTCAGTTAAAGGCCTTTGATTAGATTGTGGGACCCAGGGTGGGTCTTAATCCTCTTACTGGAGTCCTTTATAAAGGGAGGAATAAAAGCTTCAGACACAGAACAAAGCTGCAGAGACAGAACAGAACCGAGAAGTTGAAATCAATGGAACACAGAGGCTAGAAGAAGCCAATTTAACCCAAAACTGAAGAGAAGGGAAAGATGGGAAAGATGAGCCATATGCCTGATTGCCCAAAGCTACAGCTTGGAGAGACAACATATCTGATAATGCCTTGATTTGGACACTTTCACAGAGCTGTAAGCCGCAGAGCTGTAAACTTTTAACCTAATAAATCCACATTATAAACTAAAAGAAGGGCACAATTCAATCCATAACACTTTGTATCTAATAGTACTTTAAAAGCCTGATTATTTTTATTCCTCTGTACAAAGTACTTTGCAAAAAGTACTTTGGGAAAGGGTCAGAAGAATATTTACCATAAGAATCTTTCCCCGAAGGGAACCTGGTCTCTTCTCTGATCAATGGCCACTGGATGTATGAGTAGATTTACATCTGGAAACTGAATGGCAGCAATTTTCTATTTTGGCAGCTGATAGAAATGTCCTATATTCCATCTTTTCAATGGTTTTTCTTTTTATTATACAAACTTCACAACCCTCTAGTCTTCCATCCATCTAGTTCAACCTAAGAACCATCATGATCTATGAACCATCACCATTAATGTCTGTGGGTCAGTGCATGTTAATTGCCCTGTTTTATTTTTTGTTTGTTTTCCACTTTATAGTACCTATGCGAACTTACCTCTATATTTAAGTGTTGTTTCCTGGTGTCTTTCATTTCAGAAGCCAGTGTTCTCCATTGGATACAAGAGAGCACAGTTCTGTGACAACATCTCCCACTTTCATGCTCATCAATGGAGGATAACCACTGTTTCCCAAAGGTCCCAATATCCCCCTTACTGGTATATTCCTTATGGACCTAGAAAGGGGATTGTATTCTGTGCCTTTCCAGGGAACATATGCAGGTGATGTATTCTCAGCTTTTACCTGTAAATCCATGTTAACATTTCCATCTTTCTGAGTGTTCTGAGCCCTTGTCAATAAATGCCAAGCAGTTCCAGCATCTATACCTCATTTACCTCATTGTGAGCCAAGAGTTAGCAAGCTACAGCCCATGGACTGCAAGCTAAGCATGGTTTTACATTTTTACATGGTTGTGAGAAATGATTAGAGTATGTTACAGAGACCATATGTGTCCTGCAAAGCCTAAAATATTTACTATTGGGATATTTTCAGAAAAATTTTGCTAACCCCTACTGAAGACTATCATTCCTTCCAAGTTTTAAGGAATCAAGGACCAGACTATTATGACTGGCTCCAGTGTTCTTGCTAGAAAATTGAATCCCAGGTCATAGGCAAATCCCTGCATGTCAATAAATTATGCCCTATCTGGTCTTACATTTGACCTCCATTCACTTGGCCCAACACCCTTCAAACACTTTACCATGTGTGTTCCCTTGACTCTTGTTAGTATATGTTAGCCATATCCTGCAATTCTTTATCCTAAAGTCTATTTTCTTAGCGATTATATTTCCCTCTCAGCCTGTGCTGAGGTCTGGCCCTGGCTATGAGCCTGGATATAACCGGGCAGCAGAGAGAAAATCTTGAGGAGGATATGCATCAGGTAAGATAATGTCAATCTCTAGAAAACGGGTGGTTTCTCAGGGGGCAAGAATCTGCTTCTGCCAGCTTTGAGTGTGCAGGTAAACTCAGGGTTCAAGATTCTCATCTCATCTTCCCAAAAGTTCCCATCCCAGAACACAGAGTCTCACTGTTTTTTTTACCATGGGCCAGACTTTAACACAGGACCATATCTCAAGACTATTAAATCAACCTGTAGTAGTCAGGGTTCTCTAGGGAAACAGAATCAAGAGGAGATCTCTGTCAATAGCATGAGATTTTATAAAATTCTCTCACGTGACCATGGGGATGCACAAGTCCAGATTCCACAGGCAAGTTGCAAACCAGGTCCAATGAAGGTCTTTGATGAGTTTCCAGGACATGTTGGCTGTTCAAAGAAAAGCTGGGGAATTCTTTCTGAAGGCTGAAATTACTTCCCATTTTAAGGCAGTCAACTGATTGGATAAAACATCACTCATTGCTGATAGCAATCTCCCTGGCTGATCATGGATGTAATCAGCCATCTATGCAGTAAACTCACTGATGACTAAAGTCCATAAATGTCCTTGTATTACAATTAGCCCAGTGCTTGCTTGACCGAACAATTGGGCACAATTACCTGGCCGAGTTGACACATTAGCCTAACCATCACACAACCTCTTTTGCCACCCTGCAATTCTTAAAATTAAATACCAAGCCTGGTCCTCAGCACAGTAAACTTTGCTGCTGCAGGAGATGGCAATCTCCTTAAAAGCTGCCTTAGCGGTCCTCTAGCTTTCACATTTGCAGCATGACTTGAATTACAGCTGGCTGTCTTGGGTGTTTCATTTTCTATCTCAAGACTTCAAAACAAGTTATCAGAAGCCAGACCACTCCGCAAACCTTGTACTTCTCATTGCCCCCATATAGTTTATGGGTGATAGCTGACATACTTTCCTATATCTCACCTTCCTTCACTCACCCAAATTAACTAGAGATAAAAGCCTTAATAATTATGATGCCATTTCATATCAAGGATTTCCATTGCCATATTTACCAAAAGCAATAGGGTCCTTACCACCATCAGACTAATAAGCAGTCCAACTCCAAAATCTGCTCTGAAATCTTTTTAGGACCTTGCCTGATACCATCTCTCTTAGCCCAGAAAGTAGAGTCTGAAGTGAAGATCTATGTGTCACTGCTTTATCAAGGAGTACAGTACCCAAAACAAGAGTGATTGACAAGGGGAGTTAGACAGGGAAGAAGGAAGACCCAACACAAGAATGTGCTATCAAGCTGACTTCTGCTATGTCCAAATAATTGCCCAAATTTAAATGATTGTCTTCTAAGAAAGGGTATAAACCATGTCTCAATATTGTCCATCTAGAGTGAGAAATAGGGAAATGTATCCATTGCCCACTCTCCTGGGACATTAGTCCCCCATATTTCTGGTGTGCAAATCTGCATTAACAGGAAAGCCCCAGCACAGGAGATGAAAGGTGAAGTGTAGAGCTTCAGATGAAACACTGTCAGTCTGGATTTGCACGTGGTCCATGAGATCCCACAAAGATGTGGTTGTCTCAGCAGCAAAGATAAGATGAAGCCAAGATCTCAGGAAGCACATAATACAGGGCTGCCTTTGAAAAAAAAAATACATTAACTTTTAAACTTATAGCTATCCATTACACAGTTACATGACCTTTAAACTTAGTCAACTAAGTATATAGCAAACATTCACATAACACTTTCTCTTTACCAGACAACACTAATCTAAGGGCTTTGCATATATTACCTCATTTAACCTTCACTACCAACCAACAAAAGAAGATAATCATGCTGATTTTATAGATAAGGAAATCAAAGTACAAAGTAGTTTAGTAATTTACAAAAGAGTACACTACTAATAGGTAAAAGAACCAGGACTTGAAGACAGATTGTCATAAGAGAATATGGCCCAAATAAATAAATGAACAAACAAATTTTAAAAAAGAGTGTATGTCCCATGCTACCGTAGTCTTTGAATATGTTTCCTCACTAACCTACTAAATACCCGTCTGGGTAAAGAGTGGTGAATAAGCAAAAGTTACAGTACTCATATTTCTTTTAAAAAAAAAACAATTTATTGAAGTATATCATTCATACTTGAACA
>PVKH010017932.1:0-15276 GCA_004027955.1 Chaetophractus vellerosus | reverse complement strand
AAAAGGCACTCCTGTGGCTGACCAAAACACCCAGTTATCAAAAAATGCAAAAACATGTTTACAAGGGTGTTTTTGAAGCATTATTTAGAAATACAGAAATTGAAACAATGTAAATATGGAATTGGCTAAATTTTAGGGTGCTTATGCAAGAGATACTATGTAGCCTTTAAAATATTGTTGTAGAATATTCAATAATATAGAAAAATGTTCACATTAAATTTCTATAAAAAGAAAACTTTTAAAATTAGTTGTAGAGTACAGAGCAAAGTATATATTTTTATGCCTGCATGGATAAAAAGCCAGAAAGGGCATATGCTAAAATGATAATAGTGGTTATCTTTGGGTGAAGAGATAATAGGATCTTGTAGATTTATTCTTTATTCATGTTTTAACTCTTTAACAGGGCAAAATACATTAATTTTATAATAAGAAACAAGTTATTGAAGTTATGTTAATGTCTGACCTTAATTCCTTTTGCTTTTTTTTTTAAGTTTTAAGGAAATGGAATGCTGCTGCTGCTGATCATCTTCTATATAAAACATCAACATAATTTTGATCTCTTTTTAAATTCTCTCTTTAATGTAGTCAGTTAAAACCAATGAACATTTCTTACTTTACCTTGTAATTTGTATCTTATTTGTCTCTCATTTATGGTATTTTGGCATAGTATAGTACTCCACACTTACTTCTGAAGTCATTAACTTTCCTTGTGTTTTTTCTTTATTTTTTATTAATCTAAGAAGGCAATATGTTTCTTTTCCTAAACTGAGATTTCTATTGTGCACAGAAATGTCACCATTTCTTATGTACTTCCACTGCCTTTGTTTCCTTTCTGCTTTCTCCCTATTAAAAGCTCAGTTAAATATGATAGGAGAAATGTTTTTGCATCTTAAATGGACTATATTAGTATGGTTTTCTTTTTCACCATCTCTGAAAATTGACATGTGCCCAAATCATTTTACCTCTAGGAGCAGAGGTATATGGGAATATACATTCCCCTAATGCCAGAAAGTCATATTCTAATTTAGTAGAGACAAAGGCAGAAAGGAATGGTAATAACTCTATAAATTGTTCATATTGGCATAGGATTACCTACAATCATCTTATATGTTAACTAAAGAAACTGAAGTGTAGGGAATTGGAGTCACTTTCAAGCACAGAGTTTATGGTTGAATCAAGACTCAAGCCCAGATCTTAAAAAAAAAACAAAAAACCCACAAAGCTCATGCATCATACCATAGCTGTCTCCTGGCCTTAATTTTTTGGAACTCATCAAAAGTATTGGAGTTCAGGGTCCATACTTCACATTTTTAGAAAATGTCATTGTTCCCTTTGTGTGCAGGAACAAATGGGAATGTAAAACAATCTTAAATTGACAGTTTTCTCCATATTCACATAGGCTAAAGTCATCACTATACAATCAAAGCATCCCTTGGGTCCTTCCAGTTGGTTTTAAAACTCAATAATAAATTATATATGCTGGTCATTTTGCTTTGTGGTGGCTGGATATATCTGACGATGCTGTTCTGTTTATTCAGTGACCTTACTTTAGCATAGGAAGATGAGCCTTGGATTGCCATCTTGAATTTTTCTTCTTGGTTATGCTCCAACCATCACTCCAGATTTTATAATAATTATGCAAAGAGTTTTTTTTCTTCCTTTTTTGGATTGCAGATATGAAGGTGTTAAAGTTTCTAGGGATAGAAAATATAAGTAGCTGCTGCTGTGTTTTCTCCTACTTCCTCTATGTATGAAACCATTCTGATAGATCTGCAGGAAGAGATTTAGTTGCAGGTGGCAGAGGTCAGTGTCTGTGTATTCAATGTAGTCAATAATAAAGTCAGGACTTATGCAAACAGAATGTTAATAAGGATGCACAAGGACCTTGGAAAGTCATTATGTCTGGTCATTTGCTTCATAATATTACTCCAACAGGCTCAGGAGGCCAATGCAAGGAGATTTTTAAACAAGTATCAAGAAAAGGCCAGAAAAAAAGGGAACAATTGAAATGCTATATAGATTTTAAGTTTCATGTATAGCTCAGCATAAGGAGAATTTTTGAATGTAGTTGTGATGCAGCAGAGGGAATCATATTATTTCTTATTGAAGGAAATATGGTCTTTGTCCAAATCTAAATGTTATATTTTTCAGGTCTAAATTGTGTGGTTCCTTCTAAATATATAATGGACATCTACAGACACTAATTACAGAGTCTTCCAATGAAACTAGTTACATAAAACTGAAACACATTTTTCACAGAATATTTATGCATCACTGCATTTGGGTAGGTAGTTGGGGAGAAGCTAAGACTGAGTGACTGGTATAGGAAATATACATCAATGTAAACCGCTTCCGTCTTCTATCCTCTGCATTTTTCCCTTATTCATTTCATCAGAGTATTGTGAAGATTAAAACTATACATATTCGTTGAGCCCACGCTTGGTTTTACCTTTGACCACCTTTTTAATCCTGCTTTCTTTATCCTCAGTGGATCTTTATGCCCATGAATTGAAAAGGAAGGCACAATGGCACACGTTAGATACATGTATGAAAAGAGCATAAACTTGTCAATATTCGAAAATAAGACCCAGAAGGAAGCACTATCTGTTACATGATGCTCACTGCCCATATGGAGAAAACATCCAGTTCCTCAGGGGAGGCAGGAGCACAATGAAACCTTTTCTTCGCATGAATTTATTTAAGTCTTAGGCAATTTTCAGTCTACTAAAGGTTCTGCTAATCAACTAATGTGCTAAAAGAGAGTCATATAATTTTAGAAATGAAAATAACTTTAGAATTCCTAATATCTGATTGTCCTGGTTTGAGTATTTTGTGGACCCCCAAAATTATGTTCTTAAGCTAATCCATTCCTGTACGTGTAAGCCTATTTTATGTGGGACACTTGGGTTAGATTCAGTTAAGGGCCTTTGATTAGATTGTGGGATCCAGGGTGGGTCTTAATCCTTTACTGGAGTCCTATATAAATGGAGGAGAGAGGAGAGGAAGAGCTGCCATTTTTTACCCTGACATGTAAGAAAGGACTCTAGGATTGTCTACAGCTGCAGAAAGACAGAGAAACCCTGAGAGGCTGACAGAGAGGCTGGAGGCTAGAATCAGTGGAGCAGCCAGAAGCTGAAGAGATGAGCCATATGCTTGATTGTCCACAACTGAGCAATTTCGGAGAGAAAGTGAGCCTGGAGGAGAAAGCAGAGGCTGGCCTGCCATTTTCCTTTGCCATGTGGCAGGAGTCCAGCCGACCTTTGGTGAGACAGCATCTCTGATGAATTATATCTTGATTTGGACATTTTCACAGCCTCAGAACTGTAAGATTTTACCCTAATAAATTCCCACTATAAAAGCTAGCTCATTTCTGGTATTTTTTTTTTAAAGACTTATTTATTTTATTACATATCTCCCCTTCCCCCCCGCTGCGGCAATGCGCCGAGGCTGGTCACTGCGCAGGCGCAGCTTTCCCCGCTTGTGGGCGGCTTCTGCTTCCATTCACGGCCGGCTTTCAGTTCACGGGTGGCTGGCTGCGCTCCATTCGCGGGCGACCTGCCCTGCCCGTGGCGGCTTTGCCCTGTCCGTGGCAGCTTTTTGCCCTGCCCACGGCGGCTCTGGCCCGCCCATGGCGGCTTGCCATTCTCAAGGCGGTCTGCCCGCTAGGAGAGGTCCCCGGGAACCGAACCTGGGGCCTCCCATGTGGTATGCCAGTGCCCTATCCACTGGGCTATCGAGCCGGCCCCTCATTTCTGGTATTCTGCATCAGCAGCCTGTGACAAACCAAAACACTGGTTCTGTTATTTTATATATCCATCCATCCATCCATCCATCCATCCATCCATCCATCCATCCATCCATCTATTTATTCAATGTTTATTGAACTTTTGTACAAGAATTACAGGTAAGAAGATGTAGCCCTTGAGGACCTCATTGAGTAATGGGAGAATAGACATGAAAAATATGGAAATATAGTATATTCTATATTAATAGCCATGCATAAAAGTAGTCCAGGAACACAGAGGAGACAGAAAGTTAAACTACAATTGGAGGGTTCAAAAGGTGACGTTTGAAGTAGATTAGGAAAGGCATTGTGAGAACAAGGACAGTTAAGGATATTGTAGAAGGAAAGGTATGGGGACATATTTGGGTAATGATCAATAGAAATGTAGGGGTGGGGGCATATGAACAGTTGTGAAGAGGCTGAAAATGTTACTCTAGTCTCTCTGTTTCTTGAAAACTGACAGCTAGATCAGGAGGTTTGATCAGATTCAAGTTTGATCTCTTTGTCAAGGTTCTAGGTAGTATTGTGTTATTTCATCAAAAATCCATGTCTGGGTTTGTTTCTTCTTGGTATTAGCAGCTGTTGATGCTCAAAGCTTAGATCTGCTCATTCACTGGGGGATATACCATTGTGTTGTGCTACCTTCATCAGTTTATCTAATTCTATCATTTTGTTTTTATTTATTACCTGAAACAGTTTTTAAGGAGCTGATTCACCTTATGTAGCATTTGGTCCTCCAGCGATAGTGTACTTTCTTTTTATTTATCTAGTATTCAAAGTAATAAGTTGGTTCTCTGTCATCTTTAGAAGATGACCAATTAATCTTTTAAAAAAGGGTATTATTATGAACTCATGGGTTTCAAATATCATTTAAATATATTTGATGGCTTTTAATTCATTGCAATTCTTATCTTTACTGAAGTTTAAATTGTTTTATCTTTGGCCAGTGGGCCATCTTTAGTTTCTGAGTGCTTTAGATATGACCCTAGTACTCTCAGATTCCAACACTCCATTTGGTATGTGAAGATGTTTTAGAGTCATCTTGTGCATTTCCTGACCCTGACCTGGAATCAGCTATAAGTTCAAGAAGACTTGGTTTCTTTTAATGCAATGGTTTTTAGGACCACAGCCCGGGTGCTAGACATCCTTATTGATACTCAGGTGTATACATACACACACACATATGTATTTATACATGTATATATGTATATATGCACATACATACATATGTGCATATAATATACATTGTAGATAAATATATATGTAATATACACTATATTGTACTATGAAAATATTTTATAATCATATAAAATATGCATTATACAGTATATTCTATAAATATAAAATACTGGAATAAATATTTTCAGTATATAAACATTAAGCATTTATAAATTCATATCAATATTTCTAATTTAAATTTAGGATTATAGTGGTTTTACTTAGCTCTTCTATAGTGTATCACTATCTGCTTCAATCCACAGCAAGAATTCTAGTCCTTAAAGACACAGAGAATAATAGCCTTAGAAAATCACTATAATTGTTATCTCTTTACACATTCAATGGTGTCATCATAACAATACTAATATTACCCCTGCCAATTATGAAAACTGAAAACAATTTACTATTTTTACATATGCTGGTTCCATTCTCTGCACATTTTTAAATGATTGTACTAAATCTACGTTTTCAGATCATATAGCCATTGCATATTATTAATCTCCCCTTTTTAACCCTGACTTAATCTTAATTCTATAATTAATTCTATAATTCTATATATTGAATGCTTACCACCCATCTCTAGTCCTTTTTTTTTTGTTTAAAGCTTGTTCTCTAGTAGATTCTTCAAGAAGTAATTATGGGAAAAGTAGTAAATGAATTATAGCTTGTTGATAACAGTTTGTGTCCTTTATACTTGAAGGTCAGTTTTGCTGAATATTAACTTTTTGGTTCACATTATTTTTTTCTTTGAGTATTTTAAATCAGTTACTCAATTTTCTTTTGGCATAAAGTAGTGTTGTTAAAATGTCTGATGATAAAGTAATAATCTTTTACATAAATTATGTGCTCTTTTAGTGTAGATTCCAAAAGAATTTTTTCTTTTTCTTTAAATTCCAGTTCTTTTTTTAGCCTGTGTATTTCTTGGATTCAGTCATTTTCATATTCTCTGGTATATGATATGCATGTTCAATTTGTGTTTTCAAGAATTTTATTTCAGGAACTTGTTCTTGAATAATAGTTTTTAGAACTTGTTTTAGTGTTTATTAACTTTGGTTTTCTTCTTCAGATATTCCTATTATCTGTATGTTGGATCTTCTTGGCTTTCTTCAATATTTGTCCTTTTTCCCAAGTCTCTTTCATCTCTTTCTGCATTTGTATTTTTATTTTTAAAGTTTTCTACTTTTTATCATCCATTTCTCTTGAAGTATGGTTTTTGGTGTTATTTATTTTTGTGTTTCTTTTAATTTAGTCTGCTCTTCTAAAACAGTATTTACCTTCTTTTCTAATTATTTCTTGAGTACAATCATCTCAGTTCTGTCTCATCCTTATTTATGTTGCTCTTTCCTACATAATTTTTTATGTGTTTAGCTTGTTTTGAAATTTTATGCTACAGTTTTGATCTGTTTTTGAGTAAGTTTTTTTGGTATGCTTTTATTGTTTATAACTGTACTATCCAATATGGTACCCACTAGCCTTATGGAACTATTTAGTGGCTAAATTAATTAAAATTAATTACAGGTAAGTTAAATTGATTAATTCAAATTAAATAAAATAAAAAATGTATTTTCTCAGCTCACACATGGCTTGTGGCTACCATATTAGATAGCACAGGTATAGAACATTTTCATCCTTGAAGAAAGTACTTTTGGACAGCACTGATCTATACATATTGTATTCTGCTCCTTATCTTTTCTCATATAGGAACTAAAATGTTAGACGTCAATACTTTGCTGCTGCTAATTTTTATGTGAATTTAGTTTTCCTGATATATTAGAAGGAGACTTAGTTCAGACAGCTTTTCTAACTTTATGGAACTCCATCTTCTGTTTTTGTTTGATTGTTTTAGTGTAGTGTTAAAAAGTATGGCAATCCAACTTTCAAAATTTCTTGGCATTGTTCCCTGGAGCCACTTTTATCTGGACCGTCTCCTTTCTTTGTCCTTATTGTCCCTATCCTGATTAATTTTTATTTCACTCTCCGCAGTTTCTCCTCAGTATGAGACCTGTCGTAGAATGGATCCTGCTAGTTAGTTTCCAGTATGCATAGTGGCTACACTTCTCCAGCTCTTTAGTGTCTTTAATTAAGCATCTTGTACACATGCACTATTTGATTGAGCAAAACCCATCCAGCATCAGTCACTATTCTCATATTGGCTTGCCATGATTTCCAATGAATATCTGCTGACTATGTTGAGGTTCTCCTGTTCTCAGTCCACTTTTTTTCTTTGTTTCTTCCTGCACTGACATTGGTAGTATGTACATTTTGTGGCTATTGGTGGCTTGTTCCCACTTGTGCATACTTTGGTATCCCTATCATGTGGATTCCTCAACACTTAGTTTTGTTGTAAATGTGGTTCACCAGTTTTCAACTTGTCTATCTAGTTGCTTTGGTTGTTTGAATGTGGAGGGTTGTGAATATCCAAAAACTATGCTGCCATCACCATTGCCAACACTCCCCTCCCCCTATTTCTTTTGAAGAATAAATTATTGAAAATCTTCATAAACTTCTTTTCACAACTGCCTTGCTTTAGTTTGAGCATAGAACTTAGGCTTTTTATCAGGATTTGGCTTGAAGTGAAAGGTTGTTAATGACAACGCAATTCTTCCAGTGATTCCAAAGCTCATTTACTCTGGGTGGAGCCCACAATAACAGACTTTTCATTTTATTTGGAATTGCATATTAAGATCCTTCCCTGCCCAAGTACTGTATTTCTACTCTGGACACAATACATGTTGATCAATTAATTAGTTAACTATTGACTTAGATTTTGCATCTCGTTTAGAACTTTAAGATAAATGTGAGATTTAATTTGTAAGTTTAGTTTTAATACAAATTCAAGCTGAACATGTGTATAAAAGTAAATAAATGCAGTATTCATATAATATAAGTATTAACTTTGTAAAATCCAGAGTTGAAAGCATCTCTCCAGACCTTCTAATGTAGGGCTTCTCAGTTCAGAATTTGAGATATTGGACTGGATAATTCTATCTTGTGGAAGATGTCCTGTATGTTATAGAATGTTTAGCAGCATCCCTGGCTACTAACCTCTAGCTACCAGTAGCATCTCCAGTTGTAACAACCTAAAAGTTCTCCAGACATTGCCAAATGTCCCCTGGGGGTAGGTTTCTCCCAGTTGAGAACCACTGTTCTAACAGTTTTCTCACTTTATAGTTGGAGAACAGGCAGAGAGAGGAACAATCATTCTTATAGGTCCATATAGATGTGTCAGAACTGCTCTTTAGACTATCCTGGAGGATATCATTACAAAACATGGATAATTATACCTAATTATACATTACCTTTTTTTTTTCTTTATTTTTAAAGAAACTTTAGATTACATAAATGTTACATTGAAAATATAGAGGATTCCCACATATCCCACTCCCTCCCCTCCCATGTTTTCCTCATTAATAACATCTTTCATTAGTGTGGTACATTTGTTACAATTGATGAATACGTATTGAAGCATTGCTACTAAGCATGGTCTATAGTTTACAGTATGAATTACACTTTGCACTGCACAATTTTATAGGTCTTTACAAATACATTCTTTTAAAAGTGTGTTTAAAAGATTTTGGAAATCAGGATAAGACTTTTTTTAAACCAATTTTTTATTTAGATGGTTTCTAATGTGGATATTTATTGTAAGAAGAAAACATGTTCAGTTTTGACTCTTGGATGTAGACTGAAAAACTCAACAGTCATGTCTTTGAACTTCAGGAGAAATTGGAAAAGAGGAAACTGAAGGTTTGTTGATTTCTAGTAAGTGAATTATTTTGAGATTGCCTTCTCTTGGAATTTTCCTTAATAAAATTGGCTAAGAGGGAGAAAATATATATACTGGTAAGTACTCACCATCGCTAAAGATTGTTGGTTAAGTAGCCAAACAGGTAAAGGAACCTATCCCTTCAAAAGTGCTGCAAGCATCCCTTCAACCAGTAGGAAAAATCCCAAGTCTGGTTTGGTAATGCCTTCTCTATCTCTATCTACAGCAGATTTAGGATAATATATTATTTCAAATCCTGTATCAGCTTTAAGAAGACTCCCAGAAATTCTATATCTTGATCTAGCTCTAGGTCTACATCTAAATCTAGATCTATACATCTGTGTGGCAGAAATTATATATATCTGTGTGTGTGTTTATATAGCTATCAATTATCAATTTGTCTGTCTATCTAACATCCATTTACCTATATCATCTATCTATCTATAGCTATGTAGCTACAGAGAGAGAAGTAAAACAAATGAAAGCACAGTTAAATTAAAAAGTCCATTACTAAGCATTTTTAAAATGTTAGAATCAATGACTTTTTGATGTCTTTTCAAATACCATTATTTTCCTTCCCAAAGCATGAGGCATTTACTTGAATTGTTCAGGAGGCTCTTTATATATATATATAATATATCCCCCCCTTTCTGCTTGTTCTTGCTGTGTTGATTTTTACGTTCTTCTGTGTCTGCTTGTCTCCCCCCTGTTGCGGGGCCTGCCGAGTCAGCTCACCATGCAGCGGCCTTGCCTGCTCGCGGACGGCTTGTCCTGCCCACGGGGACTTGGCTTGCCTTCTCAAGGCGGTCTGCCTGCTCAAGGAGGCCCTGGGAACCAAACCTGGGGCCTCCCACGTGGTAAACCGGCACCCTACCAATTGAGCTACACTCAGCCCCTGTTTAGGAGGCTTTGAAAGGGCCATTTGGGGGGGGGGGTTGAAGAATGGAAATGAAAACTGGAGAAACATTTGCCCCTTGGTTTAAGAACCCATATCAGTGCTTTGGGGCTTTGAGACCAAGCCTTTCCAAATGTCCATGTCAAATACTGTGTTCAGGAGCTTTCCTAGTTACAAAAACTAATTTTATTTATTGAATTTGTCTCACAACACTGTCCTGATGAATATATGGCAGAGTGAGAAATAGAGCAATATTCTGTGCTTTCCCTTTTTTTCTATAATTTCAAGCCTAGTTTCCTTTTTTTCCCTATAATTTCAAGCATCTGGGAGATAGAACAATCTAAGATTTTTAATATGTACAATTATGTTCATTTTAACAAACTTTAAACTTCAGAGATTAACTACACCATCCTGCTCTGCAGTATGCTAACTGCTGCTTGCATAATAATGAAGAATTGAGACCAGGGGAGAAGAGAAGCTACTGGATGGCAATTATGCCTGGAAAAGAGGCTTTAGCTTTTAGCAAGTTTACTGGTAATCCTGAATCTTCATATGGAAATGTGACTCATTTCTCTTAGTTGCCTACCACATACATTTCAGTGTATGTATATACATATACATACATACACACACACACACACACAGAGAGAGAGAGAGAGAGAGAGAGAGAGAGAGAGAGAGAGAGAGATTTACTCTCTTACATCCCACCTCCAAAAGAAATCAGTTTAATGTGAAATGATTGGTGTTAAAAATTTTGAGGGGATGGGTTAATAAGCATTGGTTTTGTATGGAGATGAAGTGAAGAAAGAGAACAGTATATATGTATTTTCAATTTCTGAAAGGAAAATTACCCAGGCTTTTTTGTAAGTTATAATGTTTTTAATTGAAAGGGATAATGTGTTTGAGAAAGTATTTTGGGAATCAAAAAGTGCTGGCCAAATATTAATATGGTCCCTCCTTTACAATAATAACAAAATTTACTTGCTTCAGCACTCTGAAAACTCTGATGTCCCTCCACCTTCCACACACACATTAAAAACAACACAGGGGAGTGGGTATAGCTCAGTGGTTGAGTGCCTGCTTCCCATGTACGACGTTCTGGGTTCATTCCCTGGGACCTACTAAACAAAAACAAATAAAAACAAACAAACAAACAAACAAAACCAACCATGGAGTTATACCCATAGACTGCTCTCATATCCTCAGGAGCAAGTTTGTAAAAGGACCATCTCCAGCTGCCTTTTGAAGCCTTTGTCCCTTCCTATGTGTGTTTCTGTTTTCCCCACCAGCTTTTGAGTTTCTGTAAGGCAGAGACATCCTTGAGTCATGTTTGACCCTCCACAATCACCTAGCACAGTTCCTGGCTTATCCTAAGTGACCAGTAAATTCTTATTAAATTGAATTAATGGATTCTGCTTTGTCATCCACCATGCTGGCGATGTCATCTGGGAATATTATCAGCAGCTTGCCAATGCCCTCATCTCAGTTATTAGTGATGCAAAAGTTTTTCCACAGAATTTAGTCCTCCTTAGTGTATAGGGTAGGGAATGAATGAGCTCTAATTTTCCTTACAGCCCCAGAGACTTTGTATCATTTTTTAAAACCATGGGCTTTGGGCTGAGACAGACTTGAGTATGAACCTTGATTCTGTTACCTAGCTGCCGTGTTGTCTTGGGAGTTACTTAACTTTCAGTGTCTGAAATGGAGGTTCTCAATAAATACATGTTGGATGAATTAATTAATTAACATCCTTTTGCTGGTGGAAGGCACTGGATTCTGCGCTTCTAGGTTCTTAAGTCACATAAAAAAAATTTAAGGACATTCCAAGGAATTTAAGGACATGCTATAGGTTAGGCAAGGGAGTAAAGAATTTATTAAGAAACAAGAAAACTAGAAAAGTACACAGTGTGAGAAATAGCTGTGGGCATGCTTCAGGGTGAGTCATGCATGTGGCGGCCCTGGGTTAGGCCTTTTAAGACCTTTGCTCCTCCCCTTTCCTAATATTGGGGCAGGGCCCCAGCTGTTTGCTGTTCTGATTGGTTGCCTTACAGTCCCCACCTGTTGACTCTCAGGGGGCCAGTTTGGGGCTTTCTGGGGCTTCTCTTTGATCCCAGAAAGAGTTCCAAATGGAATCTCATGGCCAGGGTCTCATGGGATCTTTCCGGCAGCCTTCCCCTCAGGACGTTTCCAGGTGGTGTCTCACAGCCATGTGGTCTGCTGGCCATGTTGTCTGCCGAGTCTCAGCTGCTGCCTTCCCCCTTTCGCTCTACTACCCTGCCTCAACTCCCCCCTCAGAGAGTTTATGCCCTTATTCTTATGGGGGAGCATAAGGGCAATGGTCATTCTTCTGTACCTGCTTCCTCCTGGTTAGGGGGAGTAGGCTCTGCCTGACAGACTGTAAACCTTCTGGCTATTCTATTGAGGTTGAGGGAAGATGGTCTGGCACTGTAGTTAGGACTGGATGAAATCCCCGCATGACTAATACCTTGTTCTGGAAGGCGTTGATTCTGGAAGAAATAAACAGAATTTAAGATACATAGTCCTACTTAAAAGGACAAAGAAGATGGTAGGAAGAGGCACTGCCCTAGACATAAACTCACAAAGACAGTATAGGTAACAAGACAAATATTTGGCAAGCAAAATAAGGACAGTACTTAAGAGAGCCATTCCTTTATCTTAAAGTCACATCCATTAACTTCTTAGAAAATGAATTAAGTTTGCTAAGACTTTTAGCATGTTCAATAGCCTTCTGCATATGATCTAAAATAGAAGAGATATTATTATATTCATCAGGAATATAGGTACAGTACTTAATACAAATCAATGCACAAGTTCCTCTTTGAGCTGCAATTAATAGATCTAAGCTCCAGGTTTGCAATACCATACATGTTGTCTCTCCATGGGAGCAGGCCATAATGCCATTTGTGTTTGTTTTTGTTTTACTCACATCACTCTGATAATCATTGCTCCACTTGGTACATCTCTCACACAAACAGCATGCTACAGCATTGTTGATCCTAGAGAGAGACTAGGAAGGTAAGGCTCCAATGTTTCATTGGCCTGGTGCATAGCACACTTCAGCACTATGAAACAGAGCCAGTCTGGAGGCAATGCCCATTGTACATCTGGCCACATTGAGCCATTGCCAGCTGCCACAGGAGTCTGAAACTGCAACATACTCTCCATCCACTTCAGAAGCATAACCAGAGATGTGATAGATACTTGTATTGTTTTAGGGGTCGGGGACTGTATTAGTCAGGGTTCTCTCAGGAAACAGGATCAACAGGAGATATCTGTCAATAATATAAGATTTTATAAGAGTCTCTCACATGACTGTGGGGATGCAAAAGTCCAGGTTCCGCAGGGAGGCTGAAGCCAGGGGCTCTGATGAAAGACCGATGAGTTTCTGGGAGAAGTTGGCTGTCCAAAGATGAGCTGGGAAATTCTCTCTGAATGTTGAAATCACTTCCCCTTTTAAGGCAGTCAACTGATTGGATAAAAGCGTCATCCATTCTTGATCCAATTTCCCTGATTGATGCAGATGTAATCAGCCATCCATGCAGTAAACTCACTGGTGATCGAAGTCCATAAATGCTCTTGCATTACAATTAGCCCAGTGCTTGCTGGTCCTAATACCTGGACACAATTACCTGGCCAAGTTGACACTTTAGCCTAACCATCACAGTGACCAAAAATGGGGAGGTACCATGCAGGGTATTGAAGCCCTGGTTTGAATGCATAAGAGAGTTTGACAATACTGAAGTCTATCTCTTTTAATTTTTATACACTTTCTAAATACTTCCAATGCAATGTATAACATATTAAATGAACTTGACTATTTAGTACTTCACGTTTTACTTCTATACTTTTACCATGATTACGTTAACAGGTATTTTACTTTAGAAGTGCAGGAAAAACTTATTTCTCCATTATTTTATGAAAATCCAAGATTCCCAGTGGAATCAAGATTATCTTCCTTTACTACCACTGTAATAGACAGATTGCATAACAGGTTCCTCTGTTATGCCTTTAATTAACCATAACCCCATATACTAATTACTTTACCTTTAGCAACCAATGAAATTTACCTCATCCATTTAAAAGTCTTATTTATAGTACATCCCTTATTCTGTTCTGTGAAAACTAGTTATCTCACTTTAGGACAGATCTTAATTTCATTATACATGAACTTACAATTTTTCATCATCTTAAAGATTTAATACATATAATGTCAATTTATTTCATTAGTATCCTATAAACCTTGGGAGATTACATCCAAGCTAAATAAAATTGGACCAATTATAGGTTATGCAAGAAATCTTCTTTTTTCCTTCCTTCACAGGAGGCTAAAACCTCTTTTCTTTAATAAAATTCTAAAACTGTATATAATCTTAAAGGCACACTGACTTCTGGGTTCTGGAATATATTACTTAATCATAATTTAGGGAAGGTCTTTTTATAGCTTTCAAGGACTTTTACTTACTGAAATTTGGTAATAGAATTATTAACCACCTTTATTTTAAGGCTGTTAAAAGGTTTAAATTGGGGAAGTACAGGACAAATTATGATTCTTAATTCCACACCCTAGAAGAGTTTTAATGTCACACCTTGCCCTTCCCCCATAGTTCTCACAAAGAGAAAGCTCTGGGGAGAGGGGGCAGTGTGTGCTGGATAGGTCAAAGAACTTAGGAAAAAACTTTTTCCCTTTCCCAATAGTTTCTATATTCAGATTTCTATAAGACCTTTTCATCCTGTTTAGCCTAATCTGGGCTCCAGGAATATTCATTCACATATATAAGCACATATTTAATTTTTTAGCAATTCGAATAGAGCTCTTTTAAGAATTTTCATTTGTTAATTTGACATTAATATCTTGATGCATGAAAATATACACTGAACAAATAGACACAAATAGAAAGTTAGACACAGAAATACATAACTCACTATTATAATTTCCATTTTCTTACAAAATAAGTTCAACTGTAAAATGACATATTTGAAGGATCTCTTTGCAGGCTGTTTCTGATTAATCTGCACTGTGACCATGAAGTTTTACTCAAGAATTTTGTTCTTAATTATTGGCTTATAACCAAATTGTTCCCAATGCTTTAAAATACAATTTACAACATTTTCCTTTACTTCAGAGCTCTGCTTATGTGCCATTTTGACTTTGACAGATCTTGGATGAGCAACACTAATTCCAGTATATACTTACTGAGGTCACTGAAGTCTCAAGAAAAACTATTTTTTTTTTCATGACCTGCTGCTTTCAAAGTTCTTGAAGCTCAAGGTGGGAGGTCTTCCCACTCCCCAGTCCTCAGAAAAACAAGACTCTGGCTGCTGGACTGGAAGCGTGGACGTCCAGCACCGAGGGCCAAGGATTCCCACCACACAGCTATTTCCTCAAAATTTCTGGGGTCCCTCTGAGCCCTTGCCTAGAGTAGGTAAATTGGAGTCCACAACTGGAATCATAAGAGAAAGCAGGGCCATCAACAACAGTGGAAGGACAGGAGACAGTGTGTGTCAAATTTGCCTTCCTCTGAGCCATAGGGACAGAAGTTACCATGACACAAACAGGGAGAATAGAGTAGTTACCATCACAATGATGAGCAA